>CAUYRH010058208.1:0-168681 GCA_963574655.1 Perodicticus potto
AGTTCCCTAAAACTTAAAGCTTGGCCATAAATAAAAAAGAGAAAATGACAGAGCACCTCTTTCCACAACCTCTGCAAGTGCCCAACCCCCAGCTTCAACCCTGCGAAGCCCTTTGGGTAACTTCCTCTTTGACCGTCCTAACTGAATGTTCTTGCTAGGACATGTCCACAGAGAAAGAAGTTTTTCCATCTTAGGGCAACGTTCCTCAGGGAGCACCTGAGGCCATGTCACTTTGCTTTGGTTGGGGGGTCGGTACCCCTCCAATAACACGTGCCCTTCACTAGGCGGCCCTCTGGGCTGTGTCAGGGCCTGTGAGCCTCTCAAAGCCACTCTCAGGGGCAGCTGGGCTCCATTGACAGAAACCACAAAGAGGGGCAGGGACTAACTCTCTTCTGCCCCCGAGTCTGAGGTCTGGGGTGCACCATGCCTACTGCCAGTTTTGCTGAAGGCTTTAGAGCTACTCCCTCTCTGACAGATGACAGGTGATGTGAGAATGACCTGTCCCTTGTCTGGAAGCCCCGCAATTGTTTGCATTTGTGTGGTGGCTTTTGATACCATCCCTTGGGTGTATCAAAAGGGGCCCAGCACACTCACTCCGTTGCAGCTGAGAGGCCTCCCCATGTTCTCCCGCGGCAGGCTCTGTGCCCTCGCTCTGCCTGGAATGCTACTGCTCCATGCATCTGTCCATAAGTCCTCTTTCAGGGCTTCTGGGGCAGAAGCAGACCTCCCTAAATCCATGAAGACCCAGTAAGGACTGTAATTTGTGGGGTGGAGGTGGCCCTGGGACCTGCATGGGTGAGGGGACGGTAGGGTCAGGGACACGCCCACCTGCCTCAGCCCTGGGTTATCTGGAGCCTTTCCCCAGTGGGTGAGTGGCTCCAAGCCTGAGGAGCCTGGGATGTGCCCTGAGCAGACACTAGGGGACACTAGTCTCCTTGTGAACTTGGCTGAATTAACACTCCTGGAAGGGGTATATTGGGGTGTGGGGGGCAAGTCCAGGTCCTGCTTTTTGGGGTTTGAGTGGGGAGTTGGCCAACCTTCTTGGTAAGAGGTGTGCAGCAGGCTCCCTGCCTCAAGGCCTGCCACCTGAAGGGACACCTCTGCAAGCCCTGTGGGCAGGGCCTAGGCTCATCCCAGCTGCCTGGGAGCATGAAGAGCCCTGAGACTGGGGGTCAAGTAGGGAGGGGGAGATGTGGGCCAAGGCAAGAGTGAAAAGAAGCCACCCTGGCTAAGGTGTCTTGTCCACTCAGTGCCATTGCATTAATGTTTAAATGCCACTTTCTCACCCCTCCCTGTGACACGGAGTGGCTAAACAGGGGCCTCAGACAGGCCATGCTAGTTCCAGCAGGCCTTTTATATCTCTTCTCCCAAATTTGGGATTTCTCAGACCCCATACTGAGGCTCATGAACAGGAAAGAACTTTTGTTCTGCTTCTGAAGTAAAGCCTTGGGGGAGACCGAATCTGGATACCCAGTGTTGGCATTTCCAGGACATTGCAAGGGTTGTGGGGACAAAGGATAGATTTTGAGGGACATGGCTGTCCTTGAAGACACAATATCTTGTCCACGGGACCCTGCCTCCCAGCCTCATGGCGAGGCTCTCACTGCTGGGCCAGAACTATTGCTGTCAAGGGATGGGAGAGAGGGAGGCTCAGGGCGCCTCCTCTCCACTGCAGAGAAGGGAGTCGTTGTGTGTACTTTGAGGGTGCACTTCCCGGAGGGCACTCTCCTGGACGGACATGAGCCTAGGCCGTGACCCAGTCCCTCCACACTGGAGTAGCAATGGCTGTGGACCTGGGGGGCCCACTGCGGGGGCATGGGGCTCATGGAACTCCTAGGGACCCTTTAAGTTCCTTGTTCAGTGTTGTCGGCTGGCACTAGCCTGGTGTTTGAGAATCTCGTTTGAATCCCTCTCTCTGTGGAATTCTTTCTTCCCAAAATCGGACCTGATGATTCATCTGCATCATTCTTGCCTGCAAAGTATCATGCCAAGCCTTTCGTGGAGGCACCAGCTCGGGGTTCCTGACACAGGATAATTGTGCTGTGTGGAAGGTGTAGACAGGCTCTGGATCAGACCGCTTGGCTCTGAGCCCCACCAGAGCTCCTTAGAGCTGAGGGTTGGAGGCCTCAATTTCTTCATCTGTAAAATGGGGAGAATAGGAGAAGCAGCCTCATGGGTTGTTGAAAGAACTTTGGAAGATAATTCAGGTGAGGCCTTCAGTGGAGTGCTGGGTGCGCTGCCAAGTGCCCAATAATGTTTAGTTCTTACAGCAGACCTGACAGTGGAGAAGAAAAACACAGAAACTTGAAGCCAGACTAAGTTAGGTTCAATTCTTGACTCTGACACTTGCTAGTTGTGGGACCTTGGCCAGGCCAGTTAACCTCATTTTGCTTATCTGTAAAGTGGGGTTTAACAAATTACTTACCTCCTTGGGCTCTTGTGGGGTTTGAGGCGTTCACCTCCGCCACTTGGCTCTGGGTTTAGCACTCATCTGGCGCTCAGTGTCGCCTTCTCCTACCCTCCCTCTCTCCCCCAACCCAGAATCTGGACAGAGCCTCACCTGGTTCCCTTTTGCCATCACGGGTTGCCGAAGTCCTTGTCCAGCCTCTGAGTCCAGCCACATTTCTCTGCTCTTCGGTCGCCACAAGTCAAGACTGTTCCCGCCTCCAGCAGGTGCCTGGAACCCTGCCATTAGGTCCACTGCGTTCATTCACAACGCCAGCCTCCCTGGGCTGTTTTGAAATCAGATGAGACAACAGGTGGGCAAGCTCTTTGCCAACTGTAGAAGGCTCTGCACGTGTGGGGAGTTAAGACGCTGGACACGCAAAGAGCACAGAGGACGTGCTTGTGGCTCCCTCTCCACAGAGCCCTCAGGAAGCTCAGTGTCCTTGGCCCACCACCCCCTTCTGAGCAGTCTGGAGGCTGCTTTCAGCCAGCGCTCTTGCCTCTCCATCCTAAATGCCATTTCCCCCCATCTAAATGCCATTTCCCCTGTCTGAGCCCAAGCCGCTGCCTACTGTCTGAGGCGGCTGGAAATTTCTCAAACGTCGCTTTGATTTATGGCTCTAGTTAATTCTGGAGGAGGCCCGTGAGATGCCCTGAGCTCAGGAGCCTCAATGGGATAAATCATTTAACAGGTGGTTAAATATTCTTTAAGGTCTGGGGAGCACAGGCAGGGTATAGATTTGGGGAGGAGGCCAGGCTGGGGGAGACTTTGCAAATTTCTAAAAGGAAAGAGGGAAAATGATGCATCTATTTCAGAGCCCATAGAAGCTGTGGGCGAGGCAGCACCTCGGGGCCCCTTGCTACCCTTGGGCCCAGGGGCTAGGCACTTAGAAGTTTGGAGGGCAGGAGGCAGAGGCAGCCAGCTGGGGTGGGACAGACTGACCCTGCCAGCTGTACACTCCAGCTTTGTGTCTTTCAGGACCCGGGAGGTTCCAATTGGGAGTGATGACTCTTGACACCACCAAACTCAGCGCCAGACTCTAAGGAGGATGTTAGGCACAGCTGGCCAGGCTAGGAGGCAGACAGTGGGAAGCCTGGGGCAGACTGGACAGGCCACCCTGCTGGATGGCATTCAGATATGAAATCACATGGACAAGACAGACAGGGCTGGGCTGTCACTTTGAAACCCCAGAATTCTGTAAGCTTACTGCACATCTGCAGGGAGCTTCATGGCTCAAGGCACAGTCCCATTCTTGATAACATTGAACCCTCACAAGTCAGCAGGGCAAGGGGTATTATCCTCTTCTACTAGGTGTAAACAGGCTCAGAGGGGCTGAAATCCTGCCTGAGGGGGCACAGCTGCTTAGAGGCCAAGTGGAATCCAGGCCAGGGGCTGGAAGGATGCAGCTTCCTCTAAGTGAGGAAGCCCAGGGTATCAGGAAGGGGCCCTAGAGGTCACCAAGCCCAAAGCTCCAATTTTACAGATGAGGGCAGAGAGGAGAGTCATGGAGGTGGCCTGAGGGTGGTGCCTGCCCCTCCTCCAGCTAGTACCCTCAGCTTGTTTAGAGGAAGGTTGCTGTGGCTTCTGGGGAAGCTGTGAAAATGGAAGAGGTATTTGCAGATGGGAGGGAAGGGAGTTCCCAGATCCACTCCTTCCTCCCCAGCCCCAGGCTGTGCCCTGTGCTCACTTCTCCCTCCTGATCCCCCACTCTCTCTTCTATCCCTGCTGGAAAGAGACATCACTGTGCATAGCCTGAGAGGAAGACCAAGGAGGAGCGTAGAGTACAAGGCTTCACATGCCCCCAGGGCTGAGCCTGGACCTGGGGCCAGGGAGCCCATCCACATAGAGGAGGGTCAGCTCCCGGGCAACCCTGGCTGCGGCTAGGGTCTGGGCCTCTTCAAGAGAGATTCCTGCCCCTAACTCTCTGATCAGGCTCAAAACCCACAGGACAGCTCAGGTGGGCACAGGTATGGTGCGGCCTGCCCTCACTTCTGTAGCTACGCCTGCCTCATTTCAAAAGACCATAAGGAAGGATGTGTGGTTTAGTGGAAAAACTGACCCTTGGTTGATGGAGGCCTCTGAGGCTGCAGTAAAATTGCCCCCTGGAAGTTCTGAGGGCTTGGTGTGGCGAGTGAAGAAGCTCAGGTGTAGGGGTGATGCTTACTTTCAGGATAAGGCTGGTTACCTGTTCCCTCTGCTCTGACCAAGCCCTCAGGGGCCCTGGAGCTGCCATGGACAAGTGCTGGGCTGGGGGAAGCCCAGTGTGTGGGGAGGCCCAGGGAGGCATGATAGGTAAATGCCACACTGCAGTGCCCACCCCACATCTGTCTCTCTAGCCCCTGTGGCTCCTGCTCTGTGGCTGCCAGCTGTGGTCTGCTTTAGGAGGTTACTCCCTGTGGTTGGAAGGGGGAGTCCTATGACAGGGCCAGGTCTCCATCCCTGCACCCCCCAGGCTTGCCTGGCAAGGGCTAGGCTCTAGTAGATGCTATGCTCCTTGGGTATTTGACCCTCACCTAGTCCATAAATGTTGCCAAGATCAGAGAAGACAAGGGACAGGCCAAGTCCCATCCTGGCCCAGGCCAGGGCTGGGAATGGGAGTAAAGTGGAATTGTCCTTCTGGGTGTGCCCCTCTTCCCCAGTCTTGGCACCCTCATCCTCTGAGCTATCCCATTACCTTCCCTTTCAGGACAAATGGAGAGTGAATAATTCATGAGTGGCTGTGGCTTTATACTTTGTAACATGTTCATCCCTCCCTGGTTTCCAGAGCACCATCATCAGCCCATTAACAGCTCCTGGCCTTACATCCAGCTGCCTCTCTGGGCTTGGCTTCCTGGCAGGTCCAGGGTGGGATCTAGGTTCCACTGCCTGGGTTCTCAGCCTGGAGCAAGCTGTCGCAAGAGCTGGAGAGTTGCAGGTTAGATACTTAGAAGGACTTCCAAAGGAAAGGATTGAGGGAGTGGGGGATGGCTGGCTCCAAACCTCACAGCTAGTCAATGGCAGAGGGGAGGCCAGACCAGTGCTCTTGGTGTTGGTGAGGCTTCCTGCCCATCCCCTTTCTTGCGCCGGGCACAGAAATGTCCCTCATGGGGTATAGAGAGACCAGAGACTACCCTCCCCCTGCCTAGGTGGATGGGGAAGGGGTCTGGCCTCATGGGGGGAAGCAGGGGCACAGCAGAAGTGCCTAACATTTCCCAGCATCCCAAGGCCCCTCCACACCTGGATCTACTCACTGGGCACTTACCACTCATCCATCCCTCAGATTCTGTGGGCACCCTCCCATCCTCCTGGGGCTCCCAGGCTGGTGAGCTCAGGGCAGGGTGGCAACTCAGTGGCCCAGAGTCAGGGTGGAGGCGGCAGAGGGGCCTGCGGGAGCCAGAGGTCAGGCCTGGGAGGGAAGTGGCAGCCACCTTCCCTTAGCCTGGTGGAGGGCTCATGGCCAGCCTGGATTGGGGCTGGTTTGGGGGATCCCATTCCCCAGTGGAACCTAAAGGATGGGGAATGGGGAAGCCACTCATCTTTTTTTCCCTCCTCGTCATTTAAATTTCAGTCCAAAGTGGGTGAGAGAGTTGAAGGATACTGACTGGAGAGAGGCAGGAAGGGACTTTCTGGAGGGAACTTTCTAGGGGTGATGGAAACGTTCCATGTCTTGGGAGTGGTGATTACACAGGTGTGCACATTTGTCAAAATCCATCCAACTGGTCACTTAAAATGGGTGTGTTTCATTATTTATAAATCATACCTCCAATAAAGTAAATTTAACCAAGAGCTCAGCACCATGCCATCCCCCTCAGAAAGCCATCTCAGGGGCGGAGGCTAGGCTAAGTGGGCCCTGCGTGGCTCCAGCAGGACCCAGGGCCACTCCTGTTTCGTCACTCACTAGCCCCCCTCAGTCTGCAGCCCTTTCTCCCATGACTCCCCAGGCCCTAGTACTGTGTGCAAGGGGAGCAGGCACCCCTTGAACTTCTCCCTTCCTGGGCTTTAGGATAAGAGTCTGGAGTCAGACAAACCTGGGTTCAAATCCCACTTCTTCTACTCATTAGCTGTGTGACATAGGCGGGTGAGCTCCCCTCTTAGACAGATGTTAATGAACTGACCTTCCCAACAGGCGTGAGTCTCCCGGGTGTTCATGCCCCAGAAGGTACCACTAGAAGGCTACCATCCTCTTTTTTCCAAAGGCTTTTTTAGCACTAACTGGGATGTCTTATATGCTATTTGTTGTTGTTATCCCCACATTAGGGTTGAGGAAATTAAGGCAGAGGGTGGCTTGACACCTTGCCCAGGGCTGAGTAGGTGGAGGAGGCGGGTGCAAACTCAAGCAGTCTGCTTCAGGTTGGTATGTAGCACTCTGCTGTGCTTGGAAGACGTCAGCTGTTATTTCTATTATGTTGTTATTCCCTACCCTCTCCTCCCCCATAGTCACCAGAACCATCTCCAGTCTTTAAGGTCACTGTGACAGTTAACAGGAAGCTTGCCAAAGCGAGATCTTCTCACTGCACACATCATTTCTAGATGGCAAACAGGCTAGTCCCCATTGCCAGGCAAACGCCCTCGTGTTTTTAGGAGCCGGGCATATTAGCTACCCAGACGGTTCTGCTCGAGTCACAAACATTTAGCCAACACCCCGAGGTGCCAGGCAGTATGCTGGCACCAGGGAGCAGAGAAGGGGTGGGAAGATGGAGAAAGATGCTCCCTTGGCCTGAAGGGGTGGAGGGCTGGAGGCAAGATGGCTGCAGCAGGCCTCACCACACAGCCCAGCAGCCAAGTTTCTTCTTTAATTAGTCCCTATCTGGCCTAGGCTTTGGGGATTTGGAAGTGGTGCTTGTCATTCTCTTTGGCCACACAGGCCCTAAGAAGTTAGAGCAACCTCCCGCTCACCTACAAGTCTCTGTCTCCCACTATGAAATCACAGCATCCGCTTTCTGGCACTCTCCTGTGGCCACGGGAGAGGAATGGATGCACATTCCACACAGAGAAGGCTGCGACCTGAGAGGTGGGCAGGTACCCAAGCAGTCTGTTCGGGTGAAGTGGCCACAGGCCACAGCTGCCCAGAGTGAGTGGTGCATGGGTGTCAGTGTGTGGCCTCGATGATGGTGGGGTGAGAGGGGATGCGTGGGCCGGCTGCATGCGGAGGGCTCTGTGAGGTCTAGCTCCGCAGTGGGATTTGGGTGATGTTCTCTATTACACGGCTGCCAAACCTGGGTCTCTGGCTCTCCCAGTGACTCTATGACTTGCCACATATCCCATAAGAAATTTTCCGCTGAAGCTACTTGGAGGTGGTTGTGGGGTGGTAGCTCAGAAGCTGGGCTGGTGGGTTCAGTCTCCAGTGCCCTCATTATGTGATCACCTTACACAGGGCCGCGGCCCAAGCCACAGTAGGGGCCTTGTGCCAGGGTCTGACCACCCCGTGGCCCTGCTGCCCACTCCTGAGCTCCTGCAGAAGAGATGTGAAAGGGGCGTGTGGCGGACTCAGCGCACAGCTCCTGCGCCTACTCTCCTGGGCTTCCCCCTTTGTGTAGGGGAGGCTGCAAAGCTAAAACTACATTTCCCAGGCTCCTGTGAGTCCCAGACACGTGGGGATTCCGGCAATCTGACGCCAGAGACATTGGAACTGAGTTGTGAGAGGAAGGAGGTAGGGCACACGTGTCCATTTTACCCGAGCCTGTTGTGGCACAGATGCTTGGTGGCAGCTTCCTGAGCCTGCAACTTCCGGAGGTGGCAGAGGCAGCAAGTCCTTTGGCAGCCTGGGTCTGGGCATAGTGCTGGGATTTGTTCCTGGAAGCTCAGACTGTTTATTGGATCCTCCAGTGCTGTTGTGAGCTAGCTATGCCCCTTAGTCAATCGTTTTCTGCTTAAACAAGAATTATGGGATTGTGTCACCTGCAGCTGAGAGCCCCTTCCTCCTTGCCCAGCAAAGTCCCATCTTTCATCTGTCCTCCCCCTGGTCTAGGGTCCCTCCTGCTGCCATAATCCAGTCAGCTTACCCCTTAACCCCCACTGCACAGACTTCCTCAAAGCTGTTGCCAATGCTCAGCTGTCCTCTCAGAAAGCTTCTGAAGATCAGTCTAGGACTCCCCAAAGGGCATCTGTGCTGGGTCCCTGAAGCTGTTCCCACTCGCCTCTGGGCAAGACAGTCCACAGGCAGACGGCTCGCTACCTGCAATCACAACTCCCTCCATCATGTGGGGTTTCATCGGACAGAGCAGGCTCCTCTGTAGCTAGCTTAAGCATAGAGGGATTTATTACTGGTAATATTTACAGAATTGTCAGAAGGGCTGATGAAACAGAATCTAGGTTGAACTTCCAGGAGCAATTCCCCAAGCCTCAATGCAGACTGGGCTGCTAAGAGAGATGTTGCCTCTCCTCAACTTGGAACAGAAAGCCACAGAGTCTAAAAGCCTCCCACAACTGATGGCTCCAGAACTACAATGTGTCTGCCACAGTAAAAAACAATCACATCAGGAACTAGCTGCTAAGTCAGAAAGTTGCTGCAACAGTTGCTGGTTCTGAAACCACAGCTGCTTCTACTGTTATCCATATCTGAAAAATGGGTGCCCTACAGCATGTCTCTTTCCTCACATGACTCAGCTCCAAATTCAGGTCTCAGCAGGCGCACGTATATTGGTGACCTGAAATTACATCTGGAACCCAAGCTGCAAGATCCTCTGAGAACTGTAGATCTTCACCTTCCGAATTTAACATATTGGCATGGAATGCTATTGGAATGTGGGTTGAGTGGGCCAAGATGCTGTGTCTGCCCCCTTGCCCTCCTGCCACTCCTGACAATATCCCTGGGGTATGTGGGACTTGAGGGTAAGCCAGGGGCTGCAGGCACTGAGGGGCTGATGAGGGGTGAGGCATTGAGCTCTGGCCTGGCGGCAAAGAGGGCAGAGGAACCACTGTCAGATTAGGGACAGTGTTAGAGCAAGGACTTCTAACCAGGTGCTCCAAATACAAGCAGGCATGAGAGGCCATCATGGGCAAAGAAAAGCCCTTGTGCTCTGAGGCAGGAGCCCTGCTGAGACTAAGGTAAAGCTGAGCAAGCTTGATGTCCACATAAGAGGTGGGAGGTGGTGTTGCCCTCATGGGAAAGAGCCAGCTCCTTGGGGGGTGGACTCCAGTCTGCTGCCAAGTGCAAAGCATTCCCAGGAGCGCCTATAGAATGGGCACAGGCTGTTGGGAGGCTGAGAGGGAGCAAAGGCCATGGAGCCTCTGGAAGATCCTCAGGTTCCACTGGCCTCATTCTCTATGGCCACATGGAGACCCAATTAGAAGGATCAGGGCTGGGCCAAGGGGAATCTGGGCTTGTGGCCACTCCCATGAACACATTCTCCACAAGTGCCACTTTCTCGGCAATGTTTTAAAGAAAGTGGCCCACTGACATCAAGGCTGTAACAGTTCTGATGAAGAGATATTAGAATCAGCACAGCCAGGATGTCAGAGAGAAGGTAGGCAGAGGCCCGCCCAGAGACTTTGCCAGCCTTCTGCCCCCTGAAGTGGAGCTTGGCTACACTCATGGGTCAGCTATGGGATGCAGGCCAGCCTCTGTCCCATGCCTCAGTTCTCTCATATATAGGGAAGGGATTGTAGTGAACTTGGTGGTATGAGTTGACACATGGAAAGTGCTGAGCACAGGCTAGGTGCTCAATAAATGTTACTTGTTAGCATCATTTTCATCATCAAACAGTTAGACAGAAGATAGAACAAGTCACATGAGGGGTAATACTTTTCCCAGCTACACATTACACTAACTTTTAGAATTCTCAAATTCTCAATACATCGTCAATGCTACACCTTTCCACAAACCCTTATCAGCCAGGCTCTGTCAGCCCTGATGGGCCAGGACCATGTCCCTCCCCTGTGGCTTTGTTTCTACCCCTACCCTGGTAGCCCGGGGCAGTTCTTCACACCAAGGACTTTCGGCCCTGGGTATAGAATGGGTGAGTCTACTTGCCATTGCAAATGCCAGAAAACCCGCCACAGACTGGCTTACTGGAAAAATTACTGACTCACATATAGGAAAAGCCCAGAGGGCAAGTGGTCTTCAGACAAAGTTTGGTACAGAAGTGCAACAGTGTCCTGCAGGCCATGCTCTCCCTCCGCCTCTCTGCTCTCGGGGCCCCTATGATGAGTGTTAGCAGCTACTGGGTGTGTTTTCCTTCCCCTAGCAATCCAGCCTTTACTCTGCTTATACGAGCTGAGGCCCCCTGCCTACCTCTAAACCAGTTGCTGGAGCCAGAGGTGTTAAATAGGATGAGCTTGGGGCTTCAGAGCTGCTCCCAGTGCTGAGTCTGTCCAATCTTCACTGCATGGCTGCTGCCCGTGTAGGACTGGATGATGGGAAGCAACTGTCACTGTCAGCTGTGGCTATTTCTTTCCCTTCATGATGGAGCAGGCACAATGGCCACATTAGGATTCCTGTCTGGTGTTTTCCAAATTGTATTCTAAGGAACACTAAGAAAAAAGTTGTTCTATGACCAAAACATTTTTTAGAAAATGCTACATATTCTGTTTCCCACCTCAAAATTCACCTACACATTGCTTACCATATTAAATGTACTGACAAGTCCTATAGAAAATTTATTTAACAAAAACCCAGTGTTTTCCAAACTAATAAGAACTCAGAACTTGTTTTCACATACCTTTATAAACATTGCCCAAGATGCCAACTTGCTAAGATGCCTGTGATCTAGCCCCCAAGGCTTTTCCTGAGCAGTAGAGGGGAAGGAACTTGTCCAAGGCCACAGTGAGTTAATGACAGAGCCAAGAGTGGAACACAGGTCCCTGGACACCCAGTGCAGGGTTCTCCCATACCTTTTATGGGGGGTGTCCTAAAGGAGGTTGGGATTCCCCTGGGCATTTCCTCATTCTGTTTCAGCTTGCTGTCAGCACCCTACCCCATCTTAATATTAGGTGACACACAAGACCATAAAGGCTTATAGTGCAGCAACTTGGAGTTTTCTCCTACCCCCACCTTACTTATTAGTAAAGCTGAGCTGCCCTATGTGGTGATTAGACTTGGGCCGGCAGCAGCCAAGGAAGAAATCTTGCTTGGACAGCTCCCCCTTCCCCATCCTTGGAACAGATAGGGGGTACACAGTGATTTATACCCATGGTTTCAAGTTAGGACAAGTTCTGTAGCCTGGGCCTAGAGCAATGGAAATAAGGCTTTGGAGTCATAGCCAAGCAGCAAGCCTCCCCTGGATTGCAGAGAGCCCAGCATGCAGTTTTCTTTCCACAGTTCCAGGTATCCTCCATAGTTTGGTTTCCCAATGCTTATGCCATTCAGGGTCACCCACCAACCTCAGTGATGGCTTCCAGAAGCTCTAGGGGATGCATGCTTCTAAGTTCTTTCCTAGGGTCTTAGTACCAACTGTCTTAGCACACTGGAAAGATACAAGTCACATGACTGCTCTGCATCCAATCACCATACAGGCGTCTGTACACCGATTGGCTTAGTCCAGGTCATGCATTCCACCAATGTGGGCTTCCCCAGATTACCTACCAGGATCCCCTTAAAGAGAGCAGGGGTTCTTGGGAAGAAGGAAAGGAAGAGAGGAAAAGTTCTGGGGGAAATTCATGTTTATCATGAATGCCCTCCCTTCTGGGCCTTTCCTTCTGCCAAGGGGTGGGAAGGTGGTACAGGGAAAGGCCCAGAATCCTAGGGAAAAGGCCCTTCAGGCAGCCTCTGGTACCTCTGCATCCATGTGAAACAACACCAGGACAACCTACTATTCTGTCAGCCTGCTGCCTGCCTGCTGGGATTGGAGGCTGAGTGTGGAGGGCTGATCCGGCCGCCATGCCCAATGGCTTTAACTAGGAGTCTGAGGTCAGGAAGGAAGGGCAGGCTTGTCACGCTTAGAGATAAGATCACCTGAGGAAGGACTAATGCACTGTGAGGAGGGTCAAATCTCCCCTTGATTGATCTTACACAGGCTCATGCCCTGGGAAGGGGCAACTTTATTCTTGCAGATGCCCTTCTTTACTGTAGTGATTTGATACCCAAGGGATACACCTCTCAGATAGCTTTCTCACCAGCTACCTACAAGCTACCAAAACCTCTGAAAGCAGCTGCTCCTTCTGAGACCCCATATCATCCTCCCTCTACGCAGGGCTTTGGAGCTCCTTTCAAGAGCGCCATTCAGTTTTTGTAGGTTTAAGTCCTACTGTGGCTTCTGAGGCCTCCTGTCAGCAGTCTCATACTCCTATCTGGGCCTTCTGGGCCTTTGTATCATGTGCTGTCCTTTGCCAGGAATGCCCTTCACCCTTCCTCCCCTCCTCTGAATATCCACACCTGCCACAAACTGCCTCTAACCTTACACTTAGGACCCCATGTTGTCATGGTTGCCCAGACACTCTTTCCCATAAGAGGAGGCAACTGAAGGGCAGGGCATGGCTCTAACGTCTCAAAATTCCCAGCCCTTAACTCAGTGCCTGGGACATAGTAGATGCTTCATATTTGTTGAAAAAAATGAATGCATGCACATAACATTGCACAGTGATGGCTCACTCTACCCGAAACTCCTCCAGGGACCGTGGGCTGCAGTGGGGTCTGTTAACTCTGCAGCAGCAACACAGAGCACCTGCTTTAGCACCTCTGCCTACAGAAGTCCCCACCACAGAAAGCTATTACGGGTGGCTTACTTGTTTGTGTGTTGTTCCCTTGACTAACTTTTCCTTCAGTGCAGGGCAAATAAATGCACATAGAAAACATGTAGACAAATCATAAATTCTGAGTCTCTGATGACCTATGAGTGCATGAGTGAGAGCGTGTGTGGGGGTGTGAATGTGTGTAATTTAACTTGGTTCCATCTTTCCTCCCCTACTTCATCCCTACCCCTCAGGAGCACATCTGGAGTTAAAACAGAAATCAACAGGGATAATAGGACTGAACATACCCATCCCTCTAACACCACTTCAGGAACTGATATGGAAACATTAAAATCCAAACCAAATTCTACAGCAACAAATAGCCTTCAGATTGTTTTGAAAAAGATAAATATTACACAGGATCCATAGGTCCACATAAATTACTTAAATAAGGTTTCATAGAAATTTGCCCATCCCTGCTAGTCATAGACATGGATATGTTCTACTTAATTTTTTTTTTTTTTTTTTGTAATGCTGGTCGCAGCCCATGAAATTGATTTCACTACCCACCAATAGGTCCTAAACTTGCTGTCTGCAATAATCACTTTTGAGATCTTCTCCCTAACCCCCAAGGTTTTATAAAGGCAAACATGGGAAGCCATTGTCTCGCGTACTTGGTGGGAAATGAAGGCAGAGGAGAGAGGAGGAGAGGGTGCAGCTCCCTGAGAGGAGACAACTGGCTCTTGCAAAGCCATCAACCAATGGAGACCTGATGGGCCATGCAATGCCTCAAAAAAAAGGAGAAACTGGCATCCTGCCTCCAGCCTGGGGCCACAGCTTTGTAGTCACACAAGTGTAGGGAATCTCCCAAGGCAAGAGGAAGAACTCTCTCCTTTCTGTCTTCCTTTTTTCTCTCACGTCTCCCTCTCTCCCTTCTCCTTTCCTCACTCCCTTTCTTCTTGCCATTGGCCTTGGTGAGGCTCCGAGACCCGTAGCAATTTAGCCACTTAGTCACTATCCCAGACCCAGCTGAACTCGCTTCCTGTCTAGGCCCTGCCTCCTCCCTGGCTCAAAGCCCTGGCTGAGCTCCACCCTTGACCTAGGGTGGTGGTCCTTGCTGTCCCAGTCAGCTCTGAGAATCCCCAAGGTGGCCGATGTCTGTGGGGCTGGGCTGGAGGCCTGTCCATTGTGTCTGGGCCACTGATAACAGGGGTAGGGCTGGGGAGGGCATCTGTAGATGTTGGTGTTTGTTTTAATGCTTTCTAGGGCACAGCCCATCCCAAGCATATAATTTTCATTATATGATATCAACATTTAGATTCAGCAATGGAAATGTCAACTTTAATTATTTTCAAGGAGTCTTGATGGCTCAGGGAATAAATCAATATAAATAACGTTTTCATAAACTCTGAATCATACTCCTAATGACATTACATCTATAATTTTAATATTTAAAACAATTTTTCTTTGCACCTTAGCAATTAATCGTTGCCAAGTGGTCATTTTTTCTGGTCCCTCTTGCTGTCAGCTCAGGACCAGGGCCTGGGGCTGGAAGAATTGATACATTGGCCATGTGCCCAAATTGATACCACGTTCCTGTGCCCAAAACCATTCCTGGTTCTACTACCCAAAGGGTTGGGCTTGCTATTAACATCTCTTCCCCATAAAACTTCCCCCTTTTGTTCTCCACGCATTTAGAGTTTATTCACCCTATGGCCCACCATCTCCGAGCTTCCTGTTCTGGCCACCACACCTAGTGCCTGGGATTCCCAGGCTCTCATCCAGGACTCCCCCGGCAGGGCGACACAGCAAACCTGGGACTTGTCCATGGTGTGCCACTCACCACCTATGTGACTCTGGACCACTGACGGGAGGCAGCACCAAGGGGCATCTGCCAGGCGGGATTCTTATTTGCAAGTTGCAGAGTATGAGTTGGGTGAATGTGAGCAGGAATGGAATTTATTAAAGGATGCCAGATAGCAGAGGCCAGGAGTCCTACTGCAAGGCTGGTTCCAGAGGATGCCACTGATGTCCTAAATGGCCCCAGCGCCCCTGTGGTTTGTTCAGCAGATGGGGCCAGACACTGGGGAGTGACTGGATGCTTTTGTTAGAACGGCTGCCTTTGGAAACTGAACCTGGTCACTGCCACCTCTGTCACCAGAACGCATACTTCTCCAGCATGAAGCCCGGGGTGCTGTTCTCCTCTGGTATGGCCAGGGGTACATACTGTAGCCAAACTGCAAACAGTATGGAAAAGTGAGGATCTGGTATTTTGCCTTTCTGTAAAAAGGAGACTTTCTGCTTCATACAGGGTGGGGAGGGGTCCCAGGCATAAGAAGAAGTTCAGCTGCTGAGAGTCAAAAAGAAAGGCAAACAGCCCCACTGTGGCCACAGGCCTCTCTCTCCCCAACTGCCACAACCCCCACATGGCTGTCGTGTTTAATCCTGACATTTTTCTCAGTGAAGCGCCACACAGATGCAGCGCCAAGTGCCTCTCCTCCAACTGGACTTCTGCCCTGAGCTTGCAGTGTGGTTCCCATTCCCACATTGACCAACCTATGTGGGGAGGGCACTCAGGGGCTGGACACAAGAAGGCTCTGGTCCTCATGACAGTTACGTTTCTCAACCTAAGTAAGTAATTAGTCTCTTGTGTGATTATAGCCTATGAATCAATGCCCCGGGGCCTGGGCCCTTCTGCTACTAGCCATTTAGACTCCCTTCTGGTAAGGCTAGTTCCTGTCTGCACACCTTTACATGCACACCAGTGCAGGGCCCTGCCTTAGTCACTGTGCACAGGAGGCAGAAGTCAGAACTTGGAGACTTCATGAATTCATTCACAGAAAGGTTTAAAAAATCAATCCCACTGAGGCATTTATTGAAACATCAACCTTCAATTAAAAAGTGAAGTTACAGCCAGGTGCAGTGGCTCACGCCTATAATTCTAGCATTTTGGGAGGTCAGGGGAGAAGGATTGCTTGTGGCCAGGATTTTGAGACCAGCCTATGCAAGAAGGAGACCCTGTCTTTCCAAAAAATGGAAAAAATTAGCCAGGCATTGTGGTGGGTGCCTGTAGTGCCAGCTACTTGGGAAGCTGAGGCAGGAGGATCGCCTGAACCTAGGAGTTTGAGGTTGCTCTGAGCTAGGCAGATGCCACTGCACTCTAGCCTGGGCAACAGAGTGAGACCCTGTCTCAAAAAAAGTTATATTCAGTTGTGACTCTCTAAGAAATTCCAGAACCCATCCCGCCTCAGTACTAATATGCTGATTGCCAGGCACCTGACAGTTCTTCACTGTGGGATGGATGGATGAATGAATGAATAGAGAGCCTGCCCTCCTTGTCTGTGACAGGGGCTCAACACAGTCTAGGTGAAGGGAGGATGATGGAAAAATGAATCTTGGCTATGGAAAATCTTTTAGCACAAGATTATCCCTCCCTGTCTATGAGGGTTGAGGGTGAGTTAGGGGATCACCAAGGGAGGGGTATAGATGAGATGGTCCCCTGGGTCTCTTCCTGGGAATTTTCTCTGAAAATGCCCAAAGAGTCAGGACTGGATACAAGACAAGGAGAGAACAGGACAGGAGGTGATAGGACTGTTCACATTGTTTTAGGTGGGTATCCAAAACGTCATCAAATTATTTTCCTTTTATTTTCATGCATGAAAAGAAAGGAGGGAAATTTGAAAGCTCTTTTTCTTCCTTCAAATTTTGTTCCTTCTAACAAAGGAAGGATACAAGTATTTGCACTGTGAACTGTCCATTTGATTACTATACCCAGGGAAAGCAATTTATATTATTCCTGAGCAAGATCTTCAGAGATTAACTTTCCATCCTATAGGCCATTAATCTCTGACATCGGGGTTTGGGCAAGTACATTTGCTATGCTGGAGAACTTTCATCTCCAACTTTACTCAAGAAGTTTCTTTTAATGGTTGCATCTGCTTGGCTCCTGCTCTAGTTCTTCTCTCCTCATCCCACAAGTCCAGCTACTAAAAGCAGTTACCAGTGAGGAGGGCTGCAGGCTCAAAGTCCTCACGGGAATTCCTGTGGACTGGGTGACAGCATGAAAAGTGGCCCTGGGCTGGGACCGCACCCTGAGATGCTGGGCACGTACTGGTCTGCTTCAACTGAGGGAGGGAGAGGGAGCAGAAGTGAGCAGGAAGCCCCTGGTGGTCTTCAGGCTTTGGGAGTGCAGGAGGAGCAGTGGGGCTGCCAGTGTGTTCCTTTTTCCTGGAGTTGGCTTTGAGAAGGAAGTTACCTGGGTGTGGGAGTGGGGCAAAGCTATGAAGGGCTGGCAGCTAAGTTCCTGAAGACAAGGCCCTCAGCTCCTACCTGCACCTCCCTGTGCAGGGGGAAGTTGTAGGACAAACAGGTGGGACAGACAACTCCACCCCATCAGGGCCTGGCTGGGAAACCCTGGGGCAGTGCGAGAGGAAGAGCTTGGTGGTGGGAGCAGAAGGCCTGGTCAATGGCCCAGAGCAGCTGGCAGGTGCTCCAAAGAGAGAATGTCCTCATACCCTTCTGCCAGCATCCGTGTGGCCCACGGAGATGTGCCTGGCTCCTGCTGCTCCTGGGTAAGGGCCATCCCTGTGCAGGATGCACCCCCAGCTGCACCTGTGGCAGCAGGTGTGGGCATCAGCACAAACCATTTCTGGTGTCTGGTCAAAATGGGATTCTGGCAGGTTGTCCGAGTCCCCCAGGGGTGCTGGGCTAGCTGGTGAGATGTCCCTGGGGGAATGTGCTCCCCCTAGGCTGGGGTGGGGTGGGGGTGCTGGACCGGTCAGTGGAAATGCCATGCTGCTGCCTGGACCGGCCTGCACCAGCCCCTCCTCTGGGGAGGATCCAAAGGCTGGAGGTGGAGAGAGGGTCTCAAGCCTGCAGCAAGGACCTTTCCCTGGGCCATCCTGTCAACTCCTCCGCTCCCTTGCTTGGGGATACCTTCCCAGAATGCTGCCCTCCGCCCCTCCTCCCACATCACTTTCCTTCATCTCTCTAGCTGCCGCCCTCCCTTGGAAGCCGGTAATACGGTGCTCCTCTCCTCCAGCCCCTCAACCCCTCTGAGGGGTCTCTGGGACCCTTGGGGCCTCCTGTGAATGTCCTGGGTTCTTCAGCCCAAGATCTGTGCTGATTCAACTCCACCCCCACAGCTGGGCAGACCCTTGAGGCGGAATCCTGGGACTCTGCGCAGCCACCCTGCCCAGCCCAGAGTGAGCGTGGTGGTCTGGGGCCCTCCGGCTGTTCTTTTCAGTTTTTTTCCAGAGCCAGAACCTGGTGTCCCATCAAGCTCTTCTCTCTAACTCCACTTCCCACCCCCCACCCTGAACCATGCCCTAATTCCACAATTTTTCTCATAAGCATCTCAGTTGTCAGGAAAATGATGTCTGAAAGGAGCTCCCTCCCTTAGTGATATAAAAGGGGTCTTATTCTTAGAAATAACAGCCATCATTTGCCTACCCCAAGACCCTTTTGTTCCGTCCTGGTAAACTGCCCTCCCCATGACGACCAGAAGTTGGCTCTTCCTCTCCTGCTGCCTCCTTGCTGAAGCTACTTTCTCCATCTGTTTGGTGTTTGGGCATCGAGTGTCTGTTATTCTATGCTGGAGCCCTGGGGTAGCAGGCTCTAAGGTAGGGAGGCCCCCCATTGCCTCAGGGACCTCCAGCAAGTCACTCCTGCCCTGAGGGCCTGATTTTCCTTATCTGTAAAATGAGGGGAGAGTGGGTCCCCTCATCTCTGAGACCCCTTCTGGCTTTAGAATCTGTTTCTGTGGAGATGTTGGGGATTGAGTGGCCCCAGTTTCCTTTGTTGGTAAAATGTGGAGACCAGTGAGTCCATAGAGATGTGCAGGGCTGAGTAAAGAGCGTGACCTCTGTCTTTCTGGGACACTCACTGTTACTCATCCTTCAAAGAGAGAGAGGGAACTGGCCAAGGGTTCAGTGGGAACATGCCACACATCACAGTCTCGGACGCAGGGCTCCATCTCCCCCCATCCCCACTGCTTCTTCCCGCAATGCCTCCCCTTCCACATTGTTGAGAGGAAGAAATGAGATGCTTTATCTCAAGGCGTCTTGTTTGGTGAAGCCCCACACAGATGCTTGGAGATTATTGTCTGTTCAGGACATGGCCCTGACTTCCAGGGAGTAGATGTGGAGTCTGCACCATGTTGTTCTCGTGGGACAGGAGCAGGGTGTGGCCACGGAGGCCTCCCAGGACTTCCTGCAGTAGAATTATCCACTGGAGGAGGGCCAGGGCAGTCACAGGCCGGGGAGCCCACCCGCAGAGCACAGAACAGTGGGCTGCAGGAGAGGCAGGCGGGGAAAGGGGGGGAGGAGCCCCAGAACAAGGCAGCCACATCTTCATGGCCCAATAATGGGTTTAATAGAATACTTGTGGCCAGTCAGTGGGGAGAGAAAAAAATAACACACACATTGATAAATACTGTGGATGCCCCCGAGCAGAACTGGAGGAGTTTTCTCTACTTTTGGGTCCAGGAAGCAAAAGGGTGGGGTCCTGGTCTGAGTCTGTGCAGAGGGCAGTTCTGGACAAGGGGCCTGTGGGGGAAGGGGAGCATGGCCATGGTCCCACATGCACAGATCACCGTGCTTTGTACTTTGTGACCCCACTGACTGGCCACACTCCTGGGGTGGGCAGGAGTTGGAGCCCAAGTTGGGGCTGGATAGAGGGAGGATGGTGACATTTTCTAAATAGGCAAGGTCAGGCAGGGAGGGGATGTCTGTCTCTCCTCTTGTGGAGGAAGACGAGGACTTAGGTGGGGAGAGAATCAGAGCCAGAGAGGCAGAGACCCAGAGATGGGGCTGGCAGCCAGTGGTGCCTTCCCATTTAGCCGTCTCCAGGGGCCAGCCCACCCGCTGAGCCCCAAAGCCCTCTTCCGGATGCCAGTTACTGCTGGGCTGCCTATATGAGGCACTTAGCATACAAGCGGAAGAATTGGGAAGGCCCTTAGAATGAAGCAGAGGCAGGCTCTGTGGATGCCCCACTGGGTACTCTCCTACCACCCCTGGCCGGCTCCCTGCCCCGAGGATGAAGGGTCACACCCATGACTCTGGCCTTGCCCTGCTGTGTAGCTCAGATGCAGGTCAAGGGTTGACTGAAAGTGGAGGTATATGCTCACAGGGTTCAAGGGCTTATTATTAATAACAATAATTTCATACATATGGAAGCCCCACACTGGTCAATATACTTCTTACATCATCCTTCAGGCCTTACATCAACCCCAGGAAGTTGCCAAGGCAGGTAGTTTATCTCCATTTTACAGGTGAGGAACTAGGCGAGAAGGGGTCAGGGAGCTTGGAGAGCACAGTCCAGGGGTAGGCTGGGAGGCAGTGGGTTGAGTCAGATATGGAGACCGTCCACGCCCTTCAGTTCACTTTCTCAAGACCCTCGTAGGTCTCTTGGTTCTCTGCATGCCCAGAACAGGAGCATTTAAGAATGGTGTCCATCTTCACATGTCCTTGAGAAATTGCTCTCAGGCACAGAAGCCAACCAGAGGGGTTCCCAGAACATTCTGAACATGGGCCACACTCTTGTGTGGAGCCATGGGTCCTGGGGGAAGGGAAGGGGCACAGTGAGGCCACAGGGAGCCACATGGCTCTCCTGACATTCTCCCATCCTCACCCCGTACCATCAACTCATTTTCTGCACAGAATAAAGATAAATCACTCCACTCCGGAAAACCACATTTAGCATCTCATTCTTTTTGTGGGGCAGGGAAGTTTTCATCGACAAAGCGTTTGTATTGCAGATGGCTCGCCATATGCCACATTCCCGCACACTATCACCTTGTAAGCAGATTCTGTCAGGTTTTAGGAGTAAAAGCTTAATTAACAAGTGGTGTGTACAATTATGTACTTAATTATCTACAGCTTTTATTTCTTTGTTGTTTCTTGTTTTTCAAAAGTTTGGTAACAATTAGAGGCAACTGTTCCCTAACGAAATTTCTCTCTGCACCTCTTTTTTTGGTGTTTATTTCTGGCCATTCATATGTTGAAAAGGGGACCTTCCCTTCTCTTCCCTCATCCACCACCTAGGACAAACATGTCCAACATTTGTCCACACTTAACTCTGGTCAAAATTTCTAGGGGGTGGCCTGGGCATGTGTGCTTTTAAAAAGAGTTTCCTGGGATGTTGATCTGCAATCTTGCATAGGAATCCAGACTGGGGCCTCCACATTGCTGGCAGGCCACCAGGGGGCCCCTCTTCTTGTTCTTTCTCCATCTCCCCATGTTGGTCCATTCTGGAGGCCAGTAGAGGTGGAAGACAGGAGGCACCAGGGAGCCAAGGGACAGTTTGGTGGTGGAGTTGGCCAGAGGCAGCTTTGGGGAGCTGAGCACAAAAGGCAACACATTGGAGGGACTTTGCTGGGGTTCAGCCGGACCTAGGATTTGGGGCATAAAACAAAATGATAGAATTCACTAGAAGCACTTCTGCCTGTATCTTTATGACCTGAGGAACAGGAAGCCTATGTCTCTGGTGCTGTCGACTTTTGTAGGTGTCAGTGCATGGGGTGGGGGTGTCCTGTTTTGAGAAACCTCCCAAAGAGTTGAAAACTCAGTTATCAACATGTGGTGACAGAATTGGCTCCACAGCTGACAGCAGAGGAGTCTGACCCATGGGGGAGGCAGCCCATCTGCCTTCTCAAAGGGCTATGGGCTTGCTCTGGTTCCCGAGCACCCACCCTACCAAGCCCACTGTTAACTGAGGCTGGGTGCAACCTGGAGAGGGCAGGGGAGGGCAGTCGGGGAAAGGGGCAGGATGCAAGGGCAGAAGAATTGCAGAATCAGGAGGTCAGGGCTTCCCTTTCTTTCTCCAACTATGGAAGAAATCTGAGGTACACTTTCCTGACATGAAGACAGAAAGGTCTGCCCAGCCTCAGCCTCTTGGACAAATGACCAGAAAGCTGCTCGCAGCAGTCCTGGGCTCTGCGAGTTTCTCCTCTGTGTGTCAATTTCCTCATCTGCACCTACTGCCAGGGACTAGGGGAGTTCTCTTGGTTCCGACAGGCCTGCCAGACAATCTGTGTTCTGTAGACACCCATCTCCTGTTTCTTACAGAAGAGTCCACTAGATTCCAGAGGATGGTGCACTGGGAAATAATGGCAAAGGGCCGGTGGGGCCTGTTCTTGCTCTGTACTCTGCCCAGGGCCTAGAACAGTGCCTGACATACAATGCATGTTCGACAGGCCCCTGTCAAGTGAGTGCACATTTACTAGACATACCAGGCCTGCTTTGCCACGTTCATGGCTTCTTTTGAGGATGGCTACCCTGTCCCACAGGGAGAGCCATCATTCTCTGTCAATTTCCAGCTGATCTAATGACAGCCCATCAAGGCACATCAATCTCAGATATGACTTGGGCACATGGGCTCTGCTTTTAGGAGGTTGATCTGGGAAGTGCTCAGAGCATGAGGTGATAAGCAAATGGAGTTGAAGCTGAAAATAATCATCAGAAAGAAGAGGTAAAGGTGAGATAATGATGGGCTGAAAGGAGTGGAGATAAGGAGAGAACCAGAGCAGGAGTCCTGAAGTGAAGAGGGAACCTAGCTGCCCTGGGTAGGGAGGCCTGGCCCAACAATGAAGGGCCTCTTCTCTTCTCCAAAGTCCACCTGACTTAAGTGTCTCACATCACTTCTCCAAATAGCCCCTATCCTGTTCAACCTTCTCCTGTAAGCTCAGTTAGCATCAGGGAAAGCCTTGAGAAGAAAAGCTTGAAATGGTGGAGGCAGGAGGTAGACACACTGTCACACAGCTTGGGGTCCAGAAATCAGAATCTGACTGGCTTCAAAGACCAAACAATAATTTGGGTGCAAGTAAAGGGGTCATTCATTCAAGCTGGGATTTAGGGAGCAGCTCCAAAAATTATTTAGAGAGCCCCAGGGGGAGAATGAAAAGTTACTTTCCAGGACAGCTTTCCCACTGCAGGGCAGTGGTTATGGTAGGTGAGAGAACCAGTCTGGTGCGGATTAGAGAGACTCAGCCTAATGAATGAATAAATGCTTAGTTTCCACTGGAGGAGGAAATGGCATCTGGACACTGTCACTGAACAAGGAAACACTGGGTCTGTCTGACCTAAGGGCACTGTATCTCAGTGGGATCCTAATGGAACAAACCACTCATTAGGATTTTCACCCATAGGAGAAAAACCTCTTCAAGGACATTGCCAGGGAGGCTGAGACGTATGGGATGCAGAAACCAAACAGGACCTGGGAAGACAGGCTCTTCTGCTGACCCTCCCTTTGCTCCAGGGACCCGAGTCATAGGGCTCACTCCTAAGTGACTTTCAACCACGGATACAGCTTCCCTCTTCATCCCCCACACCCAAGTCTGGTCCTCCCCAGGGAAGGAGGCAGCGGAGAGGAAGCCAGACTGACTGCAAGGCTGAGAGCCACCTTCATGGAGTGGCACTGGTTGTCCAGGACAGCTCACTCCCCACACCCCCTCTGCCAGCCATAGCTCAAGGCCACACTGGGTCACGTGGTACCTGTCCTGCTCCTGCCCTATATCTTTCCTTAGAAGAACTTCATTCATTCAAGTCACCCTGACTGCTGCACATGTATGCTGTGGATACGGCCATGGTCTTGGGGACAGCTAGGAAGTTCAGGATGAAATATTCTTGAGAGAGAGGCAGTCAGTGACAATTTGGGGACTGCTGGAAAAGGTTTGGAACTCTGCCCTCTTGCAGAGTGAAGGAGAGGGAGATGTGCTCACTTCCAGAGGCAGAATTCAACATTCTCCAGGATCAGGGACCTGCCTGGGGGGTCAGGCTGGGGTTTCGGTGTTCCCCAACTCCTCCTGAGGCAGCTGACGATGGTGCTCTCACCCCGACGTCACAGTGGGTGCTGAGGCGGGAGTGGGGGAGGGGAGCCTCATGGCCTGCCCACTCTTACGGGTGCTTATAACCTCAGGCTCACTCTTCCAGCCTCCCTGCCTTTGGCCTACCCACCTTAGTTTGGGTCAATTTTCCCTCTCCCAGCCAGCTCTTCCCTGCCTCTCCCCAAGGCCTGCTGATACCACCTCTGGGAGGTTTCCCATCCTGAGCTCACTGAGCCCTCAGCCCACTCTGCCTGGGCTGTGGAGGCTTTGTTGTTATAGCGCCATCAGGGCCCCTAGGGAAGGACAGAAAAGTTGCAGGGAAGCACAGTCACCAGCACATCAAAAGCAGTCCTGGTGATCTGCTCCTCAGTAGCTCTATGGCCAGAGACTGGATCCGTAATGCTTTGCCTGGCCTCCCTGGGCAGAATCAGTCACTCCCCTGATCATCCCTTCCCAGGCTGGCCACTGCACTATGCTAATTTAAGGCCGTTTCCATGTCCCTGGACAGAGTAAAATGCTCCCCTGCAGCCTCCTCTGTGCTGTCACCCCCACAGCAGCTCTCTGAGCCAGATGTGAAATCCATCCCTTCCTACCCACTGCTCTGTCCCAACTCAAAACATCATCTAGCTCCCATGGTCTCTTCCCTGAAGTCACCAGCTTCTCTGTTGTCTCCAGAACACTGTCTCCCCAGGAAACTATATCACCTCCTATCACTTAAAATTGTTTACAGGTCTATTCTTTGCAGAAATTTTAGTTCCAGGCACCTCTTGGTGGCATAACTCATGTCCAATAAGAGCTTCACTTATAGATGTTGGGCATGGGGTGGGGGTGGCAGAAGGACCTCATAGGTTGCTGAACCCAGGCCTGGGAAGGTCTGGGGTGGGCACAGGAGCTGGTGGGCGGGGGGCGGTTAAAGCACAGTAAGGAAGGGGAAGCTGGTATCTTGGCCCCTTGCTGGCCAGACACACTGCCCTTGGGCTCTTGAGCAGCTTTAAAAAAGACCGACCAGGAAGTAAGAGTACCAAACAATGCCGTCAGGTGTTGGGGATTGGAACCATGCGGAGTGCCAAAGGAAGTCTTCTTCCAAAGTGGCTGGATCAGGTTACCCTGAGGACATTTCACATGGAGCAGGGGTGTGTTAGTGTGTGGAGAGCCCAGCTAGTCCTAGCAGGCCAGGGTCGCCATGGGAGGCAGCTGGTGGTCAGAGCATCCATGGTGGACACAGCTCCTGGCCATGGATATGTGTAGGTATCAGTGAGGGCTCTGGTGGAAGGGAGAGGCAGGTCCCTGAGAATTTAAATTTCTTCCTGATCCTGCCTAATCTTCATTTCACCCAGTAGCTCTCTGGTTTGAGCCCAGCCCTAGGCTCTCCTTAGATCTGCACTCCCCTGCCTCCCAACACTAATCATAACCAGTTGCGCCTCTCTTGCTGACCCATGACCCAGTTCATTCTCAGGGTTAATATGCAGGAAGACAGACCTGGCAGGAGTGTGGCCTGCTGCTGGGGAGACTTGCCATGGGGGTGGGCTGGAGCCTTTGTGGATTCTTCTTGACTAGATGATTCTTCATGGAGTTGACTTGCCATATGTTAAGTGGGTCCCCAGGGTTCTTAAAGTCTAGAATGTCAGAGCTAAAGATCAGACCATTCTGGCAGTGCTCTGAGAAAACCAAAAGTTAGAGGCATTAAGTAACTGCTCGTCCGCTCAGCTACAGCAGAGTTGAAACTAAGACCCAGGTTCTGCCTTCTTACTCCACCAAGATGAGAACACGCATTTCTTAACATGCAATTTGCTAACATCTTACCAAGTCATGTGCACAAATGTGCCAGGCTACCAAATGGGTTCAAGTACAAATTTATGTAACTGAGGCCTCCTTGAGTGGGAAGATCAGAGTGCTGAGGGCAGGGTCACTGCAAGCAGGTGTCTAGAGCTAGAAGAAGCCCAAACAAGGGAATGTTTTGAGGGAGTGAGACAAGTTAAAGACAAAGCAGCAGCTTCCTTTTGTTTGTCCCCATCCTTCCCTGCCCTCAGCCTGAATGCTGCCTTTGGTTACATGCCTACTGGGATTTGTGCAAAAATGAGAGATTTGCCAGGATCACTCCAAGTCTTGCAGGATAGAGGATGAGTAGGAGCCCCAGCAGTTAGAAGAGAATGGCTAAGGAACTGCTTTGTGAAATGTCGAGCTGAAATGTCTGGACAACAGAAGGGCCCACTTTATGAGCCTGTCACTGCTGAGCTGCCCGGGTCCAGCTGCTAAGGAGACAACTTTGCTCTCAAGATCATGTTTGGCTAAATACTGCACAGATTCTCAGGTGTAGTAAGCAATAAGGCATCCTAGGTCACATTTTTTCCCTTGGCATTTTACAGGTTTTAAAGCATGTTCCATGTTATTCTGAGGCTATTACCCATGGATGAAACACAGGGGGGAAAAACAGCTTCCCTATGCAGATGGGAATTTTGATCCACATCCATGCAGTACTGTAGTGTAGTAAGAAGATGCGGGTCAGTCTGCGTCTCGGTGCCACATGGGGACCAGCTCCCCATGGGCAGCCATAGGAGGCCACAGTCAGATGATCCAAGGGAACTGCTTTGCCCACATTTGTCCTTGCAAGTATCATTCCTCTGCTTCCCATCAAAATTTCCATCCCCAACTCCCAGCACCCCTCCCCACCCTAACCCCTTGACCCCCAGACTGAGCAGTGAACATGTTCAAGCAGAAATGCTCTTTGTCTGGCAGAGATCAATACATCAATGGAAACGTCAGCTGGAACATAGAGGGAGGTTGAGGAGCGTGGAGGCAGGGCTCTCCAAGGCTTTCCAAGGGAAAAACCAGAGAGGTCCCTGTTAGAAGAGGCAAGCTCCAAGGAGCACTTCACCTGCATTGTCAGAGAGGGAGAAAGCCTCATCACGCAGGCCCCACTAGTTAAGACCTGCTATCAGATGTCAGGTGTGGCCTAGACTGGCTTCTGCCTTTACTCTAAGTCTGGTGAGAAGCCTTTACAGAGAACTGCCTGCTGACCTGGGTCACTTGGAGGCAGGAGCTGTGCCTGGAGCTCATGAGCACATTGTGGGTGGAATTCCTAGCTATTCCCTTCTTGAGGCTTTCTCTATCTTGTGTCCCTTACTAGACTGTAAGCTCCACAGGGACAGGGACTGGGAGTGCGAGCCCACTGAACCAAGCATGGTGCCTCTGTTCCACAAATACAGAGTAGGGACCCAAGTAACGGCTTTGGCTTAACACCAAGCAGCTCAGATGTGCAGCAGTCAGGCTGTGGAGAAGGCCCCTGAGCAGGAGCAGCAGTCCAAACTTTCATGTCAAGACAAGTGAAGGGAACTAACTCTGGCTTGATTGAGTAAGCTGCTTTAGACCTCCCAAGGCATCGGTTCTAGAGGGCCACGGCCAGCAGGGAGGTGTGCCTGGGTGAGGTCCCATTTGATTTTCAGGGACAAGGAAAGCACTGGCAGGATGCCAAGCTGCCAAATTGGCAGAGGTTCCAAGGGGCCATGGAACCCCTTTCCTTCCCCTTTGGAGAGTTTGGAAAAATATGTCCACCCCCAGGAGAAGTGGTTTGGGGGTTCTCACAACACACCCCTTTCCTTCCCCTTTGGAGAGTTTGGAAAAATATGTCCACCCCAAGGAGAAGTGGTTTGGGGGTTCTCACAACACAGGTCCTCTGAAGTGTGGATAATCAGCTTTGGGTTGATTCTCTGTCACACATTCTTTGACTGTGTTTTTAAAAAAGAAGGAGGAGGGAGCAGACAGACCTGGAGAGTGTTCTCAGGGTTTGTGGAACATAGTAGGGCTTTCCAACAAGGTCAGCACACTGCTGATTTTCATTCCTCTGGGAAGTTCTTCCAGAGCTCAAACAAATTCTTGTGTAAATTACTTCTGAACTAAATTGCTTTATACCTAGCTTATGTCAACCCACGCAAGGAATAGCAGCATTTTAGGGGGAGGGTGAGTGAGGGAAAAGAGGTGCAATTTTTGGAGATGGGTCAGGCAGGGTAGGATACCCAGGCAAGGAGGGTAACCTGGGTGTGTGGGAGCAAAGCAAGACTATCATCTAAGACCCTGGGGGTGACATCTATGGCACTGATAAAGTGCTTTTAAAAATCTGTGCTCTGAGCTGACAGAATTATCCTTTCAAATGTCAGTTGATCTGAGGCGTTCCCTGGCTTAAATAAAGGGGATCAGCCAGGCAGAAGAGTCTGGTGTTCTTAGAGACAGGTTAGGAAATTAACATTGGAGAGAGGTTTGGTACAGCTGCTGCCAAGCCTGGTAACAAGAAGATGTCTTTAGGAGCTCCAGGATTGGCATCTTGCCAACTATTGGGCACGCAGCCTCAATTAGAGACAACAGCCCCCTGTTAGGGACAAAAGCTCCCCTGTTGAGGGTACCTAGGGTCTTTGTTGACACCTGTTCTTGAGAATGAGAGGAGATGAGAACAGTTTGACCTTCAAGTAGTGAGCAGTGGGCCTTCTCCCTCTTCTTTGGATCATGGGCACAGGCTGAGTAAAAAGAAAGGAGGTACAAGGTGGGCTTGGGGTATTCAGAATCCATGGCCCTCAGATCCCTCACCTTGGCCTGATGTGCAGGCTCCTGATGTGGTGGGGACAGTGACAGCAACAGGTCCGAGGACGCACCATAAATACCTTAAGGCTCCTGGTGGTTGTGATGGGCCTGTGGGTGACCTCTTTGCTTAGCCAATGATAGCTGCAGTGCCCTACAACTCAGGGGCACTTGAAGATTTAAGACCCTGCCACATCCATTATCTCATTGGAGCTTTCCAAGGGTGCTTTGAGGTGGGCAACAGAGGCATTTGGGTCTCAGCCAGGTGACTTTTCTGAGGGCACATGATGAATTGGCCCCAGAGCTCTTAGCTCTGGCACTGTGTCCTCCTCCTCTATCAAGCTGCAAAGGCATAGTCCCATAGGAAATACCTCAAGTCATCCACAAGAATGGGAGGATGTCCAGAGTTTCTCTGCTTCTGGGCAGCTCCCTCCACATTTAGACACCTTCCAAACCCAGCCTAGAAGGATGGGACAGGGACTCTTTCACAGTGGTTCCCTACCTTCGTCTTAGAACTTTGTAGATTGGGAGTTCAAGGGTGCTCATCACACTCCTGCATGGGACAAAAGGTATTCCCAGCAATCAGACCATTGGGGGGAAATTCAGGCCTGGCAATGAGTAGGGACCTGGCCAGGCCTGTGGGGAGCCCCCTGAGCTCCCCAGAGAAGGGCAGCCTGTGGGCTCCACAAACTCAGTGACTAGGGGGAGACTCACATTGATGGGGCAAGGAGAGGCAGAGGCAGCCCACTCTCATTATGGCCTGTAGGATCTGACATAAGGGAGGTTCGCTAGCCTCCCTCTTAAGTCACTCCACTCTACCTGAGGCATTCTGGCCAGTGAAAGTGGGTGCCCTCTAGTCTAGACTTGGGCTCCAGCCTCTGGGGCTTCCTCGGTGGGGAGGAGTTTGGAAGTGGGAAATAGCCTTCACTTATACCTTGAATTTCAAAGCCTTCATTTCCTAGCAAGGCTCATGGTTGGGTTTGAGAAAGACTTTGATCTTGAAATAGGTATTCCTGGGTCCAGGTCTTGGGTTTGCCACTGACTAGCTGTGTGACCTTGAGCCAGTCCCCTAATATCTCCTTAGAAGTCCTTTCACAGAGTTTCTGTAAGGATCAAATGAGATAATGGGTAGGATTGGATTAATTGGATAATGGGTTGGATTATTACCAACTAATAAGGTGTTGTACATAGAAATGGATTCCATTGTAAGGATTTAGAGACCCTAGGGCCAGGAGGGCAGGTGCTTTTGCAGAGGAGAACCAGTGCAGCCAGGGATGTCTGGGGCCCAGAAGACAGTTTTTACTTTTCTACACTGATGTGGGGGACAGGGGCTCTCTAAAATTCAGAGGCTGCCAGGCTGAGCAGGGAATTGTTCAGCATGGATAAAGACCCACTGAATAGAGGGAAATGAACCTGCAGTGGCTGCTCAGCTTCCCAGATCGTTTTACTGCACATCATAAATTACCATTCTGTTTTATTTTCATTTTATAGCCTCTTCCAGGCCATTTCTGGCGATTTACTCTCTGTTCTGGGCCAACTATGTTAGAAATGGTTTCCTGGTCTTTATCTTTCTCTTTCAACACCACAGATTCCTGGCGACTGACCCAGCAGCTGGGAGGCTTCCATGATCACCCATTGGCTGTGGAAGCCTCAGAGCAGAGCTGGCATCTGAAAGGGGACACCAAAGAATTGGGATGCCTACTGTCTGCCCTCAAGTAGCTCCCCTGAGTGGGTGGGAAGTGACCCTCAGATACCATGTTTGCGTTACCTGCAGACCCTGCTTCTGGAGAAGAGTCATCACCTCCTGGGATCCAGGCCCTTAATTCTGACAGCTTTCAGGAGGCAATGACAAATTCTTGAGTGTAGTTGACTTTCTCTTGATTTTGGATGGTCCGGCCTTCTTTCAGTATTGGGAAGACCTCCAAGATCCTTTCCATTGTCAACACCCTGTAGTTCTATCTTTGTGAGAAGGTGGGGTCCCACTAGTAGAGCAAGGAACTTGCCTTCTAGTCCCACTACCATTAGTCAATGGCCTAGGAAAGTCCCTTCCTCTCACCAGGTGTCAGTTTTTTCATTTGTAAAGCTAAGGGGCCAAAGTAGATCATTCAAGGCTCTTTCAGTGCTTCCAGGCTACAGCTGGAGAGTCCTTACCTCACATGCACAAAACATTCAAGCATTTGTTTGCAAATTCACAGATTCCCACAACAAATTAATGTACTGTCAGATATCATGCACGACAGTCCTATTTTTAATGAAAATTCTGGCTTTTCAGATGAAAGAGATGGATTAGAGAAAATTTGGATGACAGTCATTAGCCTTTGATATAACATTTTTACTGCATGTTTTGTATCCTGATTAAAGGCAAAGCAAAACAGTGGCAAAGTTGTCTCTCCTGTCATTATTCAAATAGAGGAAGATATTTGTTCAATACGTTTTATTTATTTTTTGAGACAGTATCACTCTTTTGCCCAGGCTAGAGTACAGTGGCACCATCATAGCTCACTGCAACCTCAAACTCCTGAGCTCAGCCTCCTGAGTAGCAGGGACTACAGGTGTCCACCACCACACCTGGCTGATTTTTCTATATTTTTTAGAGACAGGGTCTCATTCTGACTCAGGTTGGTCTCAAATTCCTGGCCTCAAGCAATCCACCTGCTTTAGCCTCTCAAAGTGCTGGGATTACAGGCATAAGTGAGCCACTGCGCCTGGCCTCAATATACTTCTTAGGGTAAAATTTCCATTACTCTTCTCTCAGATCTGTTTTTATGGCATGACCTTGCTTGTGGCTCATTTTGCGGTATAAGATGGTAAAGGATCAAGCAGCACATGCTGAGTTTGTGATGAAAAGATCCAGTTTGGGACAGGCCCTGTCATGCTCATAGGGGGAAATAAGGGATCTGGAAGATGGGAGAGCGATCTGCCTTTGCCATGCCAAATATCAGATTGTGACAGGCCACCTGCTTAAAAATATTCTGAAAAGAGTAATGAGGGACGTAGGTCTAGGAGAGAGACAGGATTGGTGGCATTCATGCTGGAAGGTATGGGGTAAAGGCAAAAGGGAAATGGAGAAGGATGCAGGGTGGGATGAGGACACTTACTCTGAGCCTCAGTTTCCTTATCTGTAAAATAAGGAGATTGCACTAGACAGGCTCCCTGCGTCCCCCATCTAGCTAGCCCAAAGTGGAGAGGAAGGAGGAGGAAGGTGCAGGAAGGGGAGACCCAGCACACGTAAGGACAGGCGCTTCTGCTTAGTGGCATCACAAAGAGCTCAGGGAGGCCCCCCATAATAGAGATTGGGGTGCAATCTGCACACATTATTGAGACACTGATGCTCTCTGGGGTTTACTTATAAAAAGTTAACTTCAAGGGGGGGACAACTTCCGGGATGAGTCAGTCTGGCTGAGGACCCTCCACACGCTGGAGTATGACAGCATGGGCCAGGGAAATGCCCAGGGATTCTTTTCAGGGCAGTATCAAAAATCTGTTCAAATAAATTCATATTCTCACTTCAAGTGTAGGTCCCCAAATCACATACCAATGTGTGACACCTTATGACCCCATCTCCCTGTCATAATTGTTTATGTGTGCCATTTGGGGATACGGAGAAGCAATAAACTCTTCATTTTTTTTAAGAGAAATTTATATTCTTTGAAAGCTATGTGCCAGGGACTGTGAAGGTGGAAAGGTGGAGGAGGGGAGACATGGGACTGAGAAGATGGTGGCGGGGGGAGGGGGAGAATGCACAAATTATTAAGATATGAGTACAGGTCCCTCTTTTGTTAAACTACAAAAGTGCTCTACATTGAGCTTCTTAAATTAGGAAGTAATGTTCTTTTTTTTTTTTTTTTTTTTTTTTTTTGAGACAGAGCCTCAAGCTGTCACCCTGGATAGAGTGCTGTGGCATCACAGCTCACAGCAACCTCTAATTCCTGGGCTCAAGTGAGTCTCCTGCCTTCACCTCCCAAGTAGCTGGGACTACAGGCGCCTGCCACAACACCCGACCATTTTTTGGTTGTAGCCGTCATTGTTGTTTGGCGGGCCGGGGCTGGATTCGAACCTGCCAGCTGAGGTGTATGTGGCTGGCGCCTTAGCCTGTTGAGCCACAGGTGCCGAGCCAGGAAGTAATGTTCTTAATAGCCGCCCTGAGGCAAGGCTATATCTGGGAGAGCAATTTGAATCATTAACGTGAGATCATCATGCTCAGGTGATTCCAGTGCTTCCAGAGCCAGAGGTTGGAACAAGCCCAGGTGCGCAGCTTCCAGACCACACATGGCGGCTGTAACTGACAAAGCCTTGCCCTGGGAATATGTCTTCAATCAGTCCCAACTCAGGGGGTGACTGGTCTGCTGCTGCTGAGGGCCCAGTTTCCCTGTCTTCCACACTCAGCTGTGAACTTCTGGTAAAACTCTGATTCGGCTATTAGGACTTCCTCTCTTTCTGGCAACCTGCCTTGATTCAGCCTTTCCAGATTTGGGCAGAGAACACTATTATAACCTAAAGTATTGTGTGGCAAATAATAATACCATCTTTCATGTGTGTAGCCTTTCACCCTCTCCCAAAGTACAATACATGTCTTAGTAAACAAGGTTAGTTCTAAATAAAATGAAATAGCCCACTAAGGGAGCAAGTTCAATTTCCTGACAATTCTGGAAGGTGCAAGTGCTGGGAGATCAATTCCCTTAGCCAAAAGAGGGTCTCAAGTGACTGGAAAAAAGAATAAATTGAGATCTGGAAGAATAAACTTGCAAATATACCATTTAAGGCAAATTAAATGTTTTAAATAAAATTCACCTTAGTGTGCCAGGCACTGAGCCTGCTATTGGGAATAGAAAGTAAGACGGAATCCCAGTTCCCAAGAGGTGTACAGTCTAGTGGAGAATAGACTGTACACAAGTTCACTCAACAAAGCAAAGCAGAAAGAGATTAAACTATGCTCCGTTGTGAGCCCCAGGCCTCACTTGCCCAGACCCATTCATGCTTTTATCTGTACCTCACAGCACCCAGACCTCTGTGCAAAATTCTGTTTGCAGGTTCCTCTCTGGGGACATATGGCCTGATCTGATGAAACCCACAGAGTCCTGTACTTAAGCCCCAGATTGCTCTGTCTCTGACTACAGCCCTCAGCCCACAAAAGCCCCAAGGATTCAGTTTTTCTTGTTTTCTCGTTTTCTTTGGGAGGGATCTGGGCTCTCTTTTGGATTGACTGTTGACAAAAATGGTCTTCCTGATCCCCACTTCCTTGCTGTCTGTAGTTAAAAGACTCATAAAAGAGTCGACCAAAATGGAAACATTCAGAAATGGCAGGATATAGACTCTTCAAAGCTTCCACAAGTTCTGGTCCCTAGTTTATAGCTTTTGATTTCCTGCTTGAAGTAACACCAGAGTTGAGCTTTCTGCTTTCAATGCCAAGGTGATGGCTGACCAAAGCAGCAAATCTGGCAAATCAGAAGGTTGGCTGATGGCTTTGAGGTGAACCATGGTGAACTGCAGTGCTCCCAGTATCCTGAGGTCCTTCTGGTGGGGGCCAAGGTCTTTCCTGCTCTTGGGGCTTTGCCATCCCTATCCCAGGCTTGGTTATCCAGTGCTGATGCTTCGTTACCCTTCTCACAATACCTCTGCCCTTTCCTGTAATCACCGAGGTTTCCGAGGACACCCCATTTGGGAATGTGACATAGTGAAGCCAAGAGCCTGTCTTCAGGAGATCTGAAACTCGCTCTTCTGAGAAAAGAATCTGGGAGAGTATGGACCTCCCCCGTCAAACCCAAGCCTCCCTTCTCTGGCTCCCTCATAGCAGTTTGGTTCATGGGGGTGCAGATCCTTCCTGATATATGTTCCCCCTTGATCCCTCTTGCCACTGCATCAGGGCCAAGCTGTACTTCCTTCTAGTCTGATACCCACTCTTTACTGTGGAGTTCTCCCTTTCTGGCTTCTGAGGTGACCCATCTTCCCCTAATTGTCACAGACCCCAGGAAGAGTTGTCCACCTTGTTTTCTTTTTATCTTCCAATCTCTCCCCCTCCAGACCATCACAACACACATCTACGTCTTAATAAGTCCCTCTAACTTTTACTACTTTAAAGTCCAAGCACTAATTAAAAACAGACTCCTTGTCTTCCCTCTGAATACCTTACTCTTAATTTATCATGACTTTCTGTGAGAATAATCATTGTCGGCAATGAATTTGAGGGGGCGAGGGAAGTTTCCTACAACTGGATGGACCAGGCATCAACGAAAACATGGTTACAGACTTTCTGTTTTAATGGATTTACACCAGTACAAATGCTACCAGGAAATAGCCAATTCACTTTACATTTTTTAAAAGGTCTTCAGTTATTTAAAAGGAATGATTTGGGCTTGGGGAGATGGGACTGTGGTCAAGATTGGCTGTGGCCATTTCTAAGCTTATTAATTCCCCCTTCCTCCAGGTTCCCACTTAGGGCACCAGATAGACTGAAGGGAAATTGCTTTACACCTCATCTCTTTTCTCCCCTCTATCCTATGTCCTCACTAGGATTTGGGCCTGAACAGGAAAAGGATAGAGTGGGAAAGGAAGGCTCTGAGGAGAGCAGGAGGGACTGTGCAGGAGGGACTGATTGTCCAAGACGGTCTGGAATCACGTATGGAGAGAAATGCAGTCCATCTACTCCCTGGGGGTGGAGGATATTGGTGGGTAAACTCTGAGGCCTAGATTTTTCTTGAGGAAGCCACAGAGACCCTTTGGCTTCAGGGTGGATGGGGAAGAATAGGAAGGTTTCAAAACTTCTGGGCAGGGCTTTTAATCTAATTGGTGGATGTGAAAATAGTAGGTCTTGGGTCTGCCCTGCTCCCACCTCTCTCCTGCTCAAAGTCCTCGCCAGGCACAGTCCGGTCCATTCCTCCAAGCCCAAGGTCTTAGGAAGATAATGTCTATAGGCCCTCCACAAAGCCCTTTAACCCCAGAAACAATCTGGTGGGGCAAGATATCAGAATTAGTTGAGACCTTCTGCAGCAACCTGCAGATGGTTTAGAAAGCGCATGAACAGATCCCACAGCTCTTGCCATAGGCTGGAAGTTTGACCAAGATGCTTTCTGATACGAAGTTTTGAGTGAATCATCAGACCGTTGCCGCTTTCCGCTCTTGGATTTGGCTATTTGACCAACTTCACATCAATGTATTGGGTCAAGGATTCACATGTGGGAGGGTTTTTATTATCTATAATGGCTTACATATTGTCACTGGAGTAGTCAATTATGCTAAGACGGGAAGGTGCATGCTAATTCTCCCTCAGCTAAAGTCCTGGACAGGTATAACTAAAGGAAAAAGACGTATAAGACACATTCTCCAAAACACAGGGAGGTTGCTTAGTCTGCCAACAGGACAGGATATTTGAAATCAGAGATGTCACAGGAAACTTGCTAACTTGGTCCTCGCCGGGACCCAGGAGTCTAGGGAGACAGAACTCCGCACCCACCCACCCCTGGGGGTCCTAAGAGCTGAGTGACCCGGTGCAGGAACGGCTGGTGAGGTGGGGCTCAGGGCGGGGCGGGGCCGGCTGGACTCCACCCCCGGGGAGCTCTCCGCAGCGCGGGCCATTGCGGGTTGGTGAGGGGCGGGGCAGCCCCGGCCCAGCCCCGGCCCACCCCCACTAAGGAGCGCCCACTGCCCCTCCCCCTCCCCCCCGCAGAGTAACTGCCATTCCCAACCGCCTCCTAGGTCCCGCCGCGTGGTTTGGGGGGAGGTTCGGAGCCGCAGCGCCCTCCCTGAGGGTGAAAAGGGGCTTGATCACCAGAAGGGTGCGCGGATAGGGGAGCAGGATGAAGCGGGAGTGGGGGGCGCTTTCCCGGAGGCTGCGGAACCGAGAGAGGCCCCTGTGCTTCCCGGTTTGTCGCCCGTGGGCCCAGAGTTGGGGGATGCGGGCTGTGCCTCTGTAGGGTCGCAGCCGCCGCGCGAACGCGGCTCGTGCGCCCTCAGCCCTGCTGCTGCCGGGAGCCTCTGTTCTTAGTCGCTGCCATGTCCCAAAGCGAGTCCTCCGCAGACGCTCAAACAAAAGCCAGGGCTCACGGGCGCCTGAGCGCTGGCGAGGCAGGGCGGGAGCCCCACGTTAGATGGAGTGAGTTGGGATGGAGGCCGCTCGCCCAGGGGGCAGGATTTGGGTCCTAAATAAGGCAAGCAACCGTGTCTGCCCCCGTGAGAGGTGCTAATATTGTGGGATACTTTAGCGGTGGGGATCTGCCAACCGTGAACCTTTTAGAGTTGTGTTTTCAAGTCTGTAAGCTCAGCCTATAGCTTGCTTGGTTCCTATGAAGTGAGCTTGCTGCTGCTGCCTCCTCAGATACAACTGTGAGAATCTTGAAGTGCTGGCATGGAGGGTCTGCAACAAGAGAATGTGTGATACTGAAAATGGGCTAAAGCATGTTCTTACAGAGCAGAAGTCAGCGGCTGCTCTCCACAGATAGGCCTGAGGGTGAGAGGGTGGCAAACTGCTGCACTTAGGTCAGCTAACAATAAAGGCAAACTCTGGGGGTGGGCATGTGCCATCAGGGCTAATAATTAGATGTGGTGTCATCAGAGGAAAGGATGCAGGGGATGTGGAAGGGGAGAGGGCAGGTGTTGGAGCCCAAATCCTTTCCCCCTCCCAGAACAAAAGGCCTACTTGGCTCCACCCCAGGAGTTCCCCTGGAAAGACCCTAGCTTCCAGCACCTGTGGAATCTCCTCCTGGTACACCCCGTATAAAAACAAGCCCCCCACCACTCTCGGTGCAGTCATCTTTGCCCAGGTGGGTCTTAGTCCCCTCATTTCTGGGTACACCGCCTAACCCCTTTCAGTTGGTTCTTGCTTCAACAAGCTACCAAGGATCCACGATCTCATTAGCTTTTTGCTATCAGTCCTCAAGGGCATTTGTAGGACATCTCTTCACCTTGTTATCTGTCAGTGAAGGGAGGGGTGGTTGAGGGAAAGTTTGGGGGCTTAACTGGCTCCCTACTAAGGTGCCCAGAGAAGTGTCTTTCATTCACAGAGTAATCCAGAGGAAAATCTTGTGAGTCTAACTTTGCATTTTAAAGGTTCTGGATATCCAGGGCTTCAGCCTAGCAGCATAACTGTTCATGTCTTAGTTTTTCTATCCTGGGCATCTGGAAAGGAGCTCTTTCCAATTTTCTCTCCTATGGCTAGAACCAAGAGGTGATAAGAAACTTTCACAACAGCCTCCCAGTGGAGAAAGAACAGGAACTTTCAGGACTTCCATCCCCTGGTGTTCTAAGAGGATCACGAGTCGTTAGGCCAAGATTCAAATTAGCTGTGGTTCAAGACATTGCCTATGTGGCACATGTGAATACATGCAAGGTCACCAAGGCAGCACTGTCCCGTTAATTAACATTCATCTGCTTTCCCTTAAGGGCAGGGAATTCATCATTCATGTCTGACCCCGTGGCTCCTGATGTTGAACTAGCACTTGGTTGGTGCAGGCAGTGCACCTACCTGCTAGATCGTGAAGAAGGCCAAAATCATAGGCATGTTTATAAGATCCACATCAGCAGTGGGGTGGAGAGGGGTTGGGGAGCTGAGTGAAATCATGGACTGCACCGTCCGAGGAGGCAGGTCAATTTGAGCTCTGGTCCTGAGCAGGCCCCATTTGCTTGCACTTAATAGATGAGTTATACATACTTCTAGGAATGTAAGAGCCAGTAGGAAGTTCCCCTTTCCTGAACCATGAAGAACTTCTAGGTGGGCACTGGGCCATCTCTGGCAGTAAATCCCCCTCGAAAGTATCTTCTTGCTCCCTAAAAAAAGTATGAAAATTACATATTCTTGCCTGCCTAATCAGCATGGGCTAATTTCTAGAAGAAAAGGGTCCAAGGAAGCTGTGAGCTGCCTGCTTGTCCCAAAAAATTGGAAGGGAAATGTCTTTGAGGTTGAGTGACTAAGTGTATGTTTTGACTAAATGGTCCCGACAGTGAATGGAATCTTAGTGTTTGGAAGGAAGTGAAGGGCCTGCTCCCTTGCTGGAGACTAAAGACTTTCAGCTGTCGGTGCTCTCTGGCGTTGCACCCTCCCCACCATTCTTGGCTTCCCAAACCCCATCCTTCCCTGGATGCTGTGTTGTTCTCCACTTGGTCTCTTTTAATGGCTATGGCAGAACCTTGGGTCCCAACAAAGCCCAGGAAATAGAGCCTCCCCTCCACCCCCCGCCACAGCCCCCAGCAAAGACCTGAGACAAGACCATAGACCATATGGACTTATGTGTGCCATGGGGGTTTTAAGAGCTATGAAGTGGGAAATCTCTGATGTGGCTTGAGGCCTCAGGCACCATCATGATCCATACTCCGGGGTTGTGTAAATATGACTGCTTTTAAGGCTGTCTCTTTGGAGACAGACTCCATTACCTGCCGTAAAATGTTCACTGTGGGGACACGAGGACCCAGGAGACTTTTCCTAGCCTGTGTGACTCAGGGCCAGGCCCCACTTGGACAGTGGCTCCCTGCTTAGATCACTGACAGAGGCCACCAAAGGATGAGCTCTCTTAAAAGCAGAGTAGATCAGGAACAGCAGGAGTAGGCCTCCAAAAAAAAAAAAAAAAAATTACAGATGGATCAGAGAATTCTGAAAAGTGATTGTTGTTAGCCTATCTGTGTTGGGGCAGCGACAGGAGCTCTTCTCACAAAGACCTCTTCAGCGGCAAGTGATGGCATCTGACTGGCCCAGGCCAAGGGGGATCCATCATGTCTGAGCCATAGTCATGGTTTCTTCTGCACTTTAGCCAGAGACAGAGCTCCCAGCCCCTCCTGGTTACCTCCCAGCTCTACCTGGGAAAAAGTAGGGGCAGTTTGTTTCTCCCCTTGACTCCAGGTTCATGAGTCACCCTTTGAGGAGGCAAATCAAAGCATGTGATAGCACCTTACCTGTGCATCAGGGAAATGGAAATATCCAGAATTTGGTGTGTGATCTTTGTAGGACTCCTCTGAACCTAAGCCACCTGTTCCTGTCACAGAACCTGGAGGCACAGAACCTCCTCGGCCTCATCCCATGGGCAAATCTCCAGTTCTCGGAGATTTTACTCCTTCCTGGGATGCTTGTCTCTAATATATACTATTTACAGTGGCACCCACAGATGGGCCTTAGCCACAAATACAAAAGAAATTCACCTAAAAATAGGTCCTGCGACCTGGAGGTCTGGGCAAAAGCAAACCAAGTTTTTCTCAGCCACCTCCTCCTCTGGCCTTCCGGGTAAGGACAGACTCACAGGAGGAGTCTCCTGGGCCACAGCCCTGGCTGGCATTGGTGTCAGGAAGATGGGAAGATGAGTGATAAAGGAGATAGACAGTTCACCCTGCCACTACTTACTTTCTCATGTCCCCTGTGCCTATCTTTTAGACCCTCCTCTGCTGGGGCAGATCCACTAAGCTTAGAGAGTAAGCTGATAGCAGACGAAATTGGGTTATGGTGGACAGGGGAATCCTTGTGAATTCCCAGAAGCAGCTGGCTATGCACTAAAAACTGAAGCTCCCCAAAGTGCAGCTTTCTCTGACCACCCCCAGTGAGAAGAGCCCCTGTGCAGAGGCAGAGATGGGATCATTTGGTTAGAATGTCAGGCTGACTTTTTCTCAATCCCAAGAATATTGTATTATAACGGCAAACACAACTGACACAAAGTCTGGAATAGCGTGCCCAGAGCTCACTGAGTGATCTCCCAACGGAGCTCACTGGGTGACCAAGCTGAGGACTCCGAAGAACAGATAACAGTTTTTCCTCCAGAGCAAGTTAGACTACTTATGCAACTGAAATTTAAATCCCAAAAGAAAGAGACACCTTGGCTAGAATGGGTAGAGTAAGGAGTAGGCAGCAAGCTTGGTGTGAACCAGAAACGTCCCTAACGCAGGCTGGCAGGAGCACAGGCTTCCAGTGGCAGAGAAATCTCCAGTTTGGTTTGTAGTAAATACGTAAACCTGTTAAAATAAATTGATTAGCAAAGGATCCCTGCTCAATTCTCTTTAAACTCTTAACATCTGTTCCCAATAAATAATTCACATAGTAGATATTAATTAGGAGGCTTAGGAAGAGAGACAGCAGCTTAAAAAGCACACAGAGGTGCCTCTAAACCCTATGCTCCGCTGTAGAGAGGAAAGCACAGACAGTCTTGCTTTCTCCTTCTGTCCGTTGTCATGAGCTTCACACCTGTCCCCAGTAGGTAGGCAGCATAAAGGCTGCTGTCTCTTGCCCCTGGGAGAGCATCCCATGCCAACAGTAAGGGCGTCCATTTATTCCTAGAACTACTGTTGGCAGAAGGTAGCCCTTCTCCATCCCAGTGTGCCAAACCCTCCCCTGCGGCAGGCAGACGTCAAAACATCAAGTCCTGAATGAGCCCAGGAGGCTCTGCGGGGGGCCCTTTTGACCTGGGTCCTCTCCAAGGGACACACATACCTCTGAAAATGGGCAAAAGTTGAGTGTCAATGATGGGAAGAATTTAGACCACTCCACGGGAGATACCCCTTTCTCCTTCCGTAAGCATCCCCTTCCCCACTTGGTTTTCTGGGGATCCCAAGCCCCTTGCCTCCTTTTCTCAGCAGTTTCCTTTGGAGTTTCGGCTTCTCCAGCAGGTCATCATTGTTTTCAACTTTGGAAGGAGCAGGGCTTCTGGGGGCTCCACCAAGGGGCCTTGTATTTACATTCCTGAACAGAGTGGGTGGGTCACTTCTCCAGGTGGGGCAGCAGCTCCTGTTTCTATAAAGTAGAATGGAAGCTGCCACCACCAGTCCTGGCACAGAGCCAGGGGGAAGCTAATTCATACTATCTTCTCTGCACTAATAGTTTGCAGATCAGTGACACTAACTGGGGATTAAGAAGATGCACAGGAAAAGTGCTTTGTATCCTCTGATGTCTACTCTCTATCAAATACTGGAAGAGTTTCTTAAGGATAAGGGAGGCCCAGCCCTCACACCCTAAGGTGGGTGCTGCCCTTGGGGATTGTGCCTTCCTTAGGCAGAAGATGGTTTCCCAGGTTCTGTTGGTGAACCGAGGTCACTGAGTACTGTCCCCATTGGCACTTTAGCCCATTTGGACCCTCAGCTAGAACCCAGCCTGGACTGGGACAATATCTCCTGGTTGGGGGCTGAAGCATTAGCAGGGAGAGCTCTGGTGGGAGCCTATGACTGCCCGGGTGAAAGGAGTCCAGAAATTACCCACACATCATTTTGTCTATGAACTAATGGAGCATTTAATTCTCGAAAGCTTTGATCTCCTAAAGGGCATGGCTCAATTCTTTATTTCAGAATTTCAGTACTGTTATTACGGTAGTCATTTTCCTTCTGATCAGAAGTCTTTGGAATGGAATGGAACTATATGGAAATCTCTTGGGTTGAAAAGTGGAAGAGCTGCTGGGCTATTATTCCACATTTTCAGAGCCAAAATCCAGAAGAAAGAGTATTCCGAAAAGGTTCTTCCCTCTTGGGGATTCCCCTCTTCGCTACCAGTTCAAGGTCAGAGACCTAGTGAGTACTTTGGACTCCTGCAGGCAAGGCTTAGTGGTTGGTAATCAGTGTGGATGGGCAAAGGGTGAACTCAGTTCATGTCACAGTGGGCTTACTGTTGTGTGTGGTCTCCAATCATGGGCCTCTGGCCGTAGACAAGGGGGTGGATGGCCAGGGAAGTAGACTTCTGTGTTAGTTGAAAGGGTTAAGCTTGAGGCATTTAAACATAGGCTCGGGCAGGTACTGTAAAGAAGAGAAGGACCACTGAATATATTTTAAACTTCAGTGGAAATGGAAGATATTCAGTCTCCTTGGGGAGAGAGGATAGGGCCTCCTTCCTAGGGAAGAAAGGAGTTCCTTAGCTAGAGATTCATGTGGACTCTATGGGCAGAGTGGATAGTTCAGAAGGCTGAGGGGTAGTTGGGGTGTGGCTGTAGACTCTGTCACCTGTTCCACCACTTAGGATGGTGCCCATGGAAGCCTCCAAGTAGCCAGTAGAGCAGTCAGTGGTCAGACCAATATTTGGAGAGACTTAGGTTATATGGATGATGGGGCCAGTGGCCAATGGCCAAGTTAAGAGGTTTTCTTTTATCCACAGCAATCAGCATTTCTTAATCTCTATTAAGAGGTGCCCAGGTTCCAAGAGGAGAAAATACCAATGAATGAAAAAATAGAACCCTTCCCCATGTATCCAGTGAGAAAGCATTGCCTGGCACTGATCCCTAGAGGTGGGGAGGACATGTTTTCTGAAGCCAGGGGCAGATGTGGCCAAACAGAAAAGTGGATTGGTGAAAAGCCAAATTGCTCCCCTCGCCTTCCTACCCATGCTGTGGCCCAGATGCTACTTTTTTCTCTCCAGTAACTTGTAGGAAGCTTTTGAGTGTCCAGCCAAGGGGAAGCATTGCATCTGCAAAGACAGAGTCTAGCAATACAACCAGGAAAATAGATGAAAGGCAGAGCGAAGGCCTCTGTGGCGTGCTTCTCCCTGGAGTTCTTCATCCTAGACCCAAGGTCCCATGTCTCAGAGGACCCAGGGGCAAAATAAGTACTTTCCTATGGCTAGAAATTCAGGCCAAGACAAGAGCAGGAATCTCAAAAACCCACATCTCATCTCCCCCATGGCCTGACGTCCACCCCTAGGCCTGCAAAGCCCTCAGCTAAATGTCAAACTTCATCTTGTCTTCTTGAGGCTCCCGGGGCCATGCCTGACTCCCTCCGGCCTGACCTGTGTTCAGTGTGGAGAGCTCTTCCTCACCTGCCTCATCTAGTCAAAGCCTGCCCACCTCACTTCTACTGCCATTCCCCGGAGCACGCTTTCTCTGGCCTTCAGGCCAGGCGCTATCAGGGATACATCCATGAGGTGCTCTCTCGAGGCACTTAGCACGGTTTGAAACCATTAATTTGTGTGATTATTTGATTAATATCTCTCTCCCCTCTGAGGCTGACCTGACCTGGTTTGGCCCACCATCCTCCAGCCTCTCCAGCACTTACTAGGTACTCAATAAATATTTGTAGAATGCGTGAATAAGAGGCTGGATAGGAGTTCTGTCTTTACTCACACTCACCTGTGTAGCCCTCATTCATTGGGCAGTTTGAGTTGCTTGGCTGCCCCGCTCTGTGGCAGCTCACAGAGAAGAGGGGCTGACCTGTGGGGAGACGGAGGGCCCTCTGAGGGCCACGGGCATAGAGACACGGGGGAGCCACCCAGAGGAACTTGGAGAACAGCAGTCAAGGGCTGGCAGAGGAACACAGCTGGGATGTGTGTGGGAGAGGGGTGGCTGGAGGGGGTTTGAGAAAGACAGGTAAGAAGTAATCCAATAGAGAATTGTCCACACCATCAAGTTGGGGTGCAGGGCCGAGACTACAGGTGCACGTGGAAATGATGGTCAGATGCAGGCTCGGTCATGAGCAGAGGCACCCTCATATGCTGTGGGTGGGCATGGAGGGCTGTTTAACATTATCAAATATTCAAATATAAAAAACAGTTCCAGTTTTGGGACTCTATACAACAGAAATATCCATGCAAGGATAGTTGAGGCAGCGTGGCAAGGTTAGAAAATTGGAAACCCAAGCAATTGTTAATTGGGGAGTGGCTAAATTCACGGTACATCTGGATAACGGGATGCAACTCAGCCTCAGTGTGATGGTGTGTGTGTACTGATCTGACGTGCGGGCAGACATGTTGATACGTTAGTTGAAATGCAGAAAGCTGTAAAACAATGCATGCACTAGGATCCCACTTATGTTTTTAAAACAAATTTCTATTTATGTTCATAAAATATGTTTGTGCACAGAAAAGTCTGGAAGGATATGTACTATGACACTATGTCCTCTGGAGAATGGGATTCAGGGAAGGGTAGGAAGGACTCACACTTTTGATTCTCTCTCTAGTGTTCTCTCTTTCTCTATCTTTCAAATAAGCATAATATAAAGGAAAAGAAATAATTATTCTATAATAAAAAAGGAAAGGAAATGTTGTAGGATGGAGCAGTGGCGAGGGAATCTTGCTCTCTGGGAGCTCAGATTCATTAGACTGGTGGGAGCAAAGAAGCCAGATAAACTGGGTGGAATGGACGAGAGGGGTAGGCAAGCTTCTACAGACTGACGATCCTTCCAGAAGTTTCCTGGTGAATGGCATTTTCGAAAGAGCAAGCTAACTTAAGGAAGGCTCAGGCATGAGCAGAGGTACCCTCATGGAAGGGGTGTGGTGGAGGGTAGGTTTGCTTCTAATGGGAGATAGGTTAAATGAGAGATAGGCTAAAGGAGGGGAGCAGAGCAAGGGCAGGAGGAACTTAATAGGGTCCTGGGGAAAGGGAGAGGGGTGCTTAGCTGAAGGGCCATTTGGAGTCAACAGAGGGTGGGTGGGTCCCAGAGCCCAGGCAGAGGAAGTTCCCTTAAAAAGGGTGATGAGCATGCTGGAGGTAAGGACACAGATGATGTGAGGGAGGATTGGGAGGGAGGTGACAGCTGATGGCCTGATCGATCTTCATCAGTGAATGGACAAGAATGGATGTGGAAAGGGAGAAGGCTAAGAATGGGGATGAGGGTTTGGGGTAATGGGAATGGGAAAAAGGATCAACAGGGATTAGCAATACTGAGTGCTAAGCAGCAGCAGAGGAGCACCTTGCTGAACCCAAGGAAATAAGAGTTCCTATTGTTCCAATGCTGGAGGTCAGCAAGGCAAGCCAGGCAAACAGGGAATGGGACCAAGAGTTTTAAACAGGTTGACCATGAGGTAGAGAAAGAACATGCTATGGAACCAGAGAGCTTTACACTGGGATGAACAGCCATGGATGCTCCTCCAGAGAAGGGAATGGTGGAAAGCCAGGATGGGGTTCCATGGGCAATGGTGTGGCTGTGGGGGTGGGGTGCAGAAGTGGAAGGGGAGTAGGGCTTCTTGGCAGGGAGGGGTGGGTGGGGGGCTTTAAAATTGTCCAGGTAGTACAGTATAAGGGCAGAGACAAAATTGGTGAGTCTAAGGCCAGAGCTCTCAATTCATTCATTCAACAAATATTTATTGAGCACCTACTATGTGCCAGGCATTTTTCTAAGTCCCTGTGGGAGGTGAATGTGGAAGTCCACTGGGTGGTGATAGATGGAGATGGGGAGAAGGGTTGTTGTCAGTGTGGGGGCCCCAAGAGGGAAGGGATAGCGTAACAGGGAAGGGGTTATGATGACTGGGAAGGTGAGACATGAACCAGGAGGGTTCTGACCTTGAGGCTTTCCCTGAGGTTTGGGGCCTGGGATGGCCAAGAAGAGCAGCTTCCCTGTTTTAGAACAGTTGGAGAGGCACCAGCCTCAGGGAAAGGTAGGTTTGGGATGAGGTGAAGAGAAGGTGGGAAATGGTCTGTCACTTCCTCCCTGCAACGCAGCCTGCCTTCCTAAAGCCCGTGGATCTCGCGGCTAGCACAGGGCTGCAGGAAGGGCAGGCAAGAGAGGATAAATCTGTCCTCAGACATCACGAGGCTCCCTCCATAGGGTTGTGGCACTCTTCTCCATGACCAGTTCGGAATTACAAACCTGATCACTGTTTGAAAGTAGAAAGAAACAAGAAGGCCAGAGAGAGACAGTCAGAACAGATACAGTAGTAGGAGAGAGAGGGGGCCAAGAGGAGATGGACATGGGTGGACACAGAGGAGGAGAAGGCAAAAGGCATTCCTGAGGGAAGGACATGGATGCAAACGGGGGAGGCGGGTCTAGAAGGCAGCTGGACACAGGGGAAGTGCAACCCTGAAGAAGACAGGGCTATGATAGGAAACCACCAGACCTGCCTGCTTCTGCCAGCTCTTAGAGGGGGATCCTATTAACCAGCGGAGGTCCCTCTCATGGCTTCTTCCTGTCCTCAGGTCACTTTGAAGCATGGGGCAGTGGTGGGGCCAGTGGTGCAAAGGGCCTGCATACAGGGAGGTGGACAGCAGTGACCCAAGGGCCAGGGCTCACCTCTGGATCTCGGGGAGGATGCCTTTCCTTCTGCCCCTACACCCTGTCCCTTTCCCACATCCCACCTTCCAAACTGAGTTCCACTTTCTAGAGTCACCTGCTCTTACTCTGTCCCATTCTGGCCTTCCTTCTCCCTCCCTTGGGGTGTAGGTGTGGTGACTCCCACCCCACCCCCAGGCACTCAAGCCCACAGGCATGACAGCAGCAAGCCAGCTATGCTCTTTTAGATTCCAAACAAAGCTATGAAGCAGGAAGACCTGGAACCTTTGGCTTCTTCCAAAAGCTGAGAAGGCTCTGCCCTAGCAGGTAAGCAGCTCTGAATCTGATCCAGTCTTTCTGGAATGGCAGGCAGCAGGAGCCAGCCATTTGGGATGTCTTTTTCCTCCTTTTGTCCTCAATAGTCTTTGGGATGCCCGCTAGGCTGGCTGGTGACCTCATCAGCCCTTTAGCAGGTAGTCAGGGGGTGCCCTTTCTTCTCCTGGCTCCTGTCTCTGCCACTGCAGCTTCTAGAGAAAGAAAACAAAGCCAGCTGTGATCAGCGGGGCAGGGGAGAGATGGCGAGATGAAGTGATGGGAGAGGAACAACCATGCTCAGAAGGGAGGTCTACACTTTCCGGCTTGACTTGACGGTAGCCACTTTTGAGCAGCAGGAGCCACTCTAGGGGAGAATGACAGGAGGGGGACAGCTCAAAACTACTTTAAGGAGGGCCTGGGGTTGAGAGAGGGACACTAAGTCCTGGAAGTAGATTTGCTTCTGAGGTTGGTAGGTGGGACGGGGAGACCACAGTTCAAGTCCGGGAGATGCCCCTGCAGGGGAAGAAGGAGGGATGCAGCAATGTAAAGCAGGGCCCTTACATCCCCCTGGCCTCCCCCCTCATCACTCTATGAGTGCTAGTGGGCTCTGTGTGGTTGTGGTTCTCAGAATAGACTCATAAACAGGGCTGGTGGTTTGTCTTGGAGTGGGGGTGGCGTTGAGTCTGGATCATGAACTGGAAGTATGGAATAACCTCTTGCGTGGCCAGCCCTCCCTACACCCCTCCTCTGACTTGAAGGCCAATTCCCAAGCCTTGGCTTCAGCTCACAACTGAACCTTGCTTTCTGCAGAGACCATCAAGGCAGATAGTTGCTTGGAAGCCACTCTGGTTCTTACAGACCAGCCTCTTCACCTACCTTTCATTTGACCACACACAGGAAGAGCTCACAGATGACAATGCAGTGCACAGTCCACAGTGACCTGAAATGCAAAAAATGCTGCAACTGGGCCTTCAGCACTGAGCACTGAAATGGACAAGGTGCAGGACATGGCCCCTCCAATCCAGAGTTCTCCTTTCTGGGCTCTCTCCACCTCTCAGTGTATCTAAATTCTAATTCAAATTTATTTCCAGCATAGAAAACTCTCTAGAGAGAAGAGCTTACTTGCTTTCTTCAATAGATCCTTGTAGCCCAAAGGGTGCACTGGACCTGATATTGTGGGATTCGTGAGCTGATTCATGATCCCTGCTGACATATCCTTAGAGACTGGATAGATGCAACACACACCCCAGATCAGCCCTCTTCTTTTTAGAACTCCCAAGCCCCCTGGCATCCTTCACTGGATTAGGAAAAGCCTCATAACCTCTTAAGGTAGCATGAACAGCGCAAGTCAGGTTCAGGTACAGAAACACCTTGCTCACGTCAAGGGTCAGATGAGTTCTGTTTTGCTCTCAGGTGGTGATGCCACCATTTCTCTGGCCTCCTATGCCCAGTCCCTCATCCTGATCTCCAGGCCATACTGGGGGCCAGGTGTCCGCCACACGCACCACCTTACGCTTGTCCACCCTGAAGTTCCAAGCTGTCACTTACCTCCTCCCTAGGCTGTGCCTTCTGCAGCCTCTCTGTCTGTGGCTCTCTTTAGGGCATCCCACTTCCACATTAGAAATGGCATTAAATAAGACAGGCTTCATCATGTTTCCTCAGATCACCCTCCTGTAGGAGTTTTCCACTCAGAAACACGTATGCTCAGCTCTGCTTTTAAGTGTTGCTTTTGCTGACTCATTTCTCTTATCCATATAGATTTTGACACATCTTCTTACAGTCCCAGAGTTCCTCTTCCTCAAAACCGAGTCCCCAGGGACCTGCCTGAATTTTCTTTATCTCACGCCTCTACTGGATTTCTCATGGGGCAGCAGGCCCTTCTCAATCGATGCTGTGGTTAGGCATCATGGGTGCTCAGGAGGGACATGTGGAGGACATGTGGAAGAGGGCAGGCCAGCTGCACCCCTCCCTGCCCTTAACTCTCCCTCCCTTGCTCTTAACTCTCCCTCCCTTGGTCCAGGCACACAGGTCCTCTCTGGTGAGGCTCTGATGGCGATCCTTCCAGACGATGCAAAAGTAGGGCACATAATGGGAAGGAAGGATGGCTCCAGGGAGGTCACTGGCCCTTCCAGCTTACTTCCTGGTCTCTACTGCAGTATCAGTGACAGTCCTCAGCCTTTCCTTCATGTCCTAAATGGAGCTGATGCAGTCACCCTATTCCTGCTCCTTCTCACATTCTTCTCCAGGGCCTGTTCCAGCGAGGTCTCTGGGCTAAGTTTTCTATTTGCCCCTCCTGATTCACTCTCTGACCACCTTGTGTCCAGTTCTAGGTCACAGGAGGCTGACCTGAACGACAACATCAACTCTTCCAGTTGGATTGAAAGGCACTGGCCACCACGAAGAGAATGAACTGGGGAGAGACATGTCTCCAGGTATCTCCTTATTGGGTTGCACAGACTGGCTATGTCCATCAGGGGCAGACCACAACTCTGGCCTGCCTGCCTGCTCTGGGTCTTTTCTCTGCGTGTACCCTGCTTTTAGGTCTTCTATTTCTTCCTGAAGCACGTCTTAAATTCTGGCGTTGTAAAGAGTCAGATCACTGAGCTTTGCTCAAAATACCTGGTGGGGTAGGGCTATTGCTCCCACCGGCTCCGGAGAATCCTGCTCTCCAATGTGGTTTCCCAACTTGTTAAGTCCAGATTTCCTTTTAGTAAACAAAATCTCACATTCTCCAGGAATTCTGATGTACCTCTTGGGCAGCCTGGGAGACACCCCTCACTCCACGTGATTAGGCATCATGGGTGCTCAGGAGGGACAAACTATCTGCACTGCAACCCAGCTGCCAAGGTTTTGCGGAGCTGTCTATTGTGCAGCTTATGTTGCAAAAACACCTACTGATTTGTTTTCTAAATGCAAAATTCTAATATGCTTTTATTCAAAAGGCATCTCCCTGAGATTCTGAGGCTCTTCTGGGACCTCCAGATGGAATGGCTCGATAGGAAGCCTGAACTCAAGGGGAAGGATGGGATTGGGGCTGAGAGAGATGGGCGTTCCCTGCATTCATTGTGGTTGACAGAAGAGGCCCTAGAAAGAGATGAATTTAGAATGCTGGGGAATGTTGTCATTTAAGGAGCAAGCACAGGAAGAGAACTGGTGAGAGGGAGTGATTAAGAAGTCAAGGAAAGAGTCACAACAGAGAGCATGGGTGGAGATGTCAATGCCACCTAGAGGTTACATGTTGAAGGCCTGAGCAAGGCTGTGGACTCAGCAAGGCTGGTGGTGGGCAAGGCTCCAGAAGCTGCTGTGGGCTAGGTTGGGGGTGCAGGAGGGAAGGAAGGTGCCACATTAGTTGCTTTAGGGGAAGATGCCCTGGAGAGAGGGAAGAAATGAGGATTTCAGGACTGAGGGAAGAGACTTCAGGAGCCAAGTCCCTGAGAGAAGAGAGGGGGATCCTGGCCAGACAGAGAAAGCCCTGTCGATGAGCATGTCAGAGGATCAGGGAAGAAGGCAAAGCCTACTGGGTTCTGGGCCTTCCCTTTCCTCAGTGAAATAGCTGCTGTGGACAGTTTGCCAGTTTTGGGCTAGTGGCTGCAAGATCCCTGGAGAAAGCTGAAAGGAGGTGTGGCAGCTGATCAAAGCTAAGTGGAAGGGCAGGCCCTGGAGGCTCAGCCAGGGAGGAAGGCAGGGATTCCTGGCCCTGCACTGGAGCTCTGAGAGTCTACAGATCTGAGGTGGGAAGGCAGAGCAGGACACCGCTTCTGGGAGAGCCAGGAAGTTATAAAGAGGCTGAGAGATAGGAGCAAGACCCAAGGAGTGGGCGGAGCTCGGAGTAAGGAAGGAAGGAAGTGAAGCCTGGATATTGAGAACCCAGCCCCAGAGCTCTCCATGAGATTGGAAAATAAGAACATCTTTTACAGTGACTATTTGATTATCTTTGCAACCAGAAAAAAAGCCAATTACAAGAAAGTCAAACTGCCTGAATGCCTATTAATAGTATAATGGGTAAATAAATTGTGGTATATTTCCACAGTGGAATACTGTATGATTCTGTGCAATAGCATGGTCCAGATCAAAAACATAACGTTGAGCAAAAAAAGTCAGACATAAAAGGGCTAGATATTATTTGTAATCATTTATGTAAAGTTCAAAAAACAGGCAAAAGTAATCCATGGGGTCAGATTTCAGGATAGTGATTACTGTTGGGGAAGGAAGTCACTGGAAAGGCCCATATAGGAGCTGCAGGAAGGTACTATTCTGCTTCCTGATTCAGGTGCTAATCACATAGGTTCATTCAGTTGGTGAAATGGATTGGCCTGAACATTTATGACGTGTATTTTTCTGTGTGTTTATTCTACTTCTATCAAAAGTTGACTTAAAAATAAAAACAATGGTCTAACATGAAGCAATCCCATTGGGCTTCAAGGACAATTGCTCCTAGATTACTTCCCATAGAGACTGAACCTCCTCTGGCCAACCAAAAGGGCGATCGTCACAGTGGCAGCAGTGTTCCTGTCCCTGCTTAGATGAAGAAGCCTCTGCCTCTGTCCTCTAGCCCTGCCGTCTATTCAGATGATCAGCCATATCATACATATTAAAAAAGGCATCTCTCCTCTAGAATCCTCTGGTTTCCACCTGTGTTTCTGCAAGTTGTGCCCTGTACAGGGAGGCTCACCTGATGGGCAGAAACCCAGCCCGCTCCGCAGGCCCAGCCAGGTGCCAGCCGCTTGGATCCACCTGGACAGGGTCTCCTTTTTCCAGTATGCCCAAAGGTGCCCAGTGGATTCATAATAGCCCTGCTAAGGGTTTGGGGGCAAACATTTCTGAGGTCTTAACAACGACTGGGGCAAGAAAAGAGGGAATTTGAGGCTTTTGTGATAGTGTTACACTGATAGTACCTGGGGTGGGGAAAGAACATTCTATTATTCAAAGCACTTGTGTGTACATTACCTGCGACCAAGGCTTTCCCAAGGTCTACCAAGAAGTGTAGGCACACCTCTCCTGGCCAGGGTTCCTGTGGCCCCTCGGGGGTTTACACGGGATGGTGAGGACCTGGGTGTTTGTGAGGATCGGTTTGGACAGTGTGGTTAGCAGTCCTCTCCCTCAGCTCTGTGTGTCATCGGCAGACTGGATGGACGTCCGTCGTTCGTTTGCAAAATGTGTGTGTCTGGGGTTCTGTGTGCCTCGCCCTTATTCTACCACTGATGCCGCAGCCTCAAGCATTCTTTAGTTCCTTCTGCGGTCTTTGCACATGAGCAGCTGAGAGTCTCTGCAACTGGAGGCCTCTAAGCCTCTGTGGTTAGCTCTTGGTGACATCTGGTCATGGGCCTGATCTTTTTGTTTTGCAGGACACATTTTTTTTCTCATTTTCAAATATTCTCCAAGGCTTCCTGTGGGGTTTTGCTCTTTAAACAGTTCCTTTTGATTTTTGCCTTTATTAATGGACACATTTCATCATAGCTCCTTTTCCTGAAATTGAGTACTCAAGAGGGGTATGTCTGGGCCCTTCTCCTGCCACCAGAGCTTTACATACCACTACGTGGCACCAGGAGCCTCAGCGCCCCCACAGACCCCTTCCACTCTAGGGTCCGTCTCTGGAGAATGAGCTCAGTTCATGTCCTCTCCCTTGGGATTTGAAAAGTCTGTATTTGAGGAAGCCATCATTTATCTTAACCAAAAGCTGTACCTCAGTGTCCGTCCTGATGAAAGAGCCTCCAGTCAGAGCTTGGAGAAGGGCATTTTATCCTGAAGACAGAAATGGCAGTGCATGGGATGACATGCCGGACTCATCACTCAGGAAAGTGGTGCAACTAGCAAAGACCATGTTCTAGAAAGCTCTGGGGACACTTCAAGGCAATTAGTAAAATGAGAGATAGCTGTTAAAAACAAGTCCATCACGGTTTTGTCTCACTATTGCTTAACCACGTGAAGTAGAATTGGCGTTTAATCCACTTCTGGGCATTTCCCATTTTCTTTCTTCCTGTAGAGCTTCTAGAGGGTCAGCTGCCAACCACTGACCAATTTCTATCCATCTAATCTCTTCTACCCATTCCAGTCAAGACTCGGCACCAACCATTCCACACCACCGTTTGGCTCTCTAGACCTGTGGCATGGGTGGTAGAAGTCATTGCATACTTTCTCTTTGCTCTCACGCCACCCTCAGGCCTGTCAGTTGTCAGATGAGGTGGGTAAATTTTACTGTTGCCCCCCCTTTCTTCGAATCCTTTGACATTTCTCACTGACCACCGACTGTTGCAGGGTTGGTGCCAATCAGAATCTTGTACACTTTGATGCTGATGGGTGTTTTTTCCCACTTCAGTTGAAAAACTGCACTGATTCACTCCCAGCAGCTTAGATCTATTCACCCAGATGATGTATTTGGTCTCTGAGGCCCTGCTGTGTCTTGTGCCCTACATGGGAACTGAGGATTTGAGATGCACGGGGAGGAGGGGGTTGTTGTGGCATGAAAACACTGGTGTGGAAAGACGCCTGAAGGCATGGAATGGGGGCCTAGCCTGAAAAAATGGGATAGGCAGAGAGGGCAGCCGCACTCCTGTGTGTGGACAGGTCTGGAGGTTGGAGGTTCTGGAATCCAGGGTCAAGTTAATAAAGGGGCCGAGGAGATGGAGAGGGTGAAGCCGAGAGGAGTGGCCAGAGAAGATCCCATGGTGTGAAGGGAGAGGGAGCTAGTGAAGGTCATGCTGAGGCAGGCTGACTCAAGGCCCTGGAGGTAGGGAGGGGCCCTAGGAGATGCGAGCTGCACTTTTTGACCACATGAGCTAATGACCGGGAATCTGAAGGAAACCTCTCTTCTGAGGCCATTCTTTCGCTGCTCTGCGGGCTGCTTTGGGCCTACTCGAGGGCTTATTGCTGGCTGTGGCTCCCAGTCCTGCCCTCCCCTCCTACGTCCTGACTGCCCACCTGCACCAATGGCAGAGGCTATGGTCAGCCCACTCCCAGGTAGCTGAAAGAGCCTCTTCCCCGGGCACTGAGGAGGACATGCACTGCCTCTCTCCCTTTGAATGTCCCCAAATCCAAATGAGCTATGCCCCTCACAGAGCCCTTCCCCCACTTACTTCCTTATCTCCAGCAAACTGCTTGTCCTAGAATTGCTCAGCCCTCAGCTGGTTTGGACTAACAGGCCAAAGAGAGGCAAAGACTGTTCAGGCCTCTCAGCCTAACCTCTACATCTTCAGAAAGGCCACAGGGGACAGCAGGAAACAGACCCTCACTCCCCACCAGGGTCCTCCCATGTCCCAGGCCCAAGAGCTTCATTCTGTGGTATCATTAGAGTGCTAGTGGGGCAGGAGTTGGTTTGTCTTTTTCTCTGGTATCCAGGTAACTGCAGCTTCCCACTTGTCATTCTCTGCCTACTCTTCTAGGAAGGCCTGCCTAGAGTCCTTCCCCTCCAGAAAGGCCCCTGCCCCTCTAGCCCACATCATCTCCCTAGTCCTCTGCCAACACAGAGCACTTACTATCTGCAGCTTGTATTTCATTTAGCTCTTTATTACTCTCAGTCAAGGCTTCACTCTGTTTCATTCTCTAAGAGTTCCTTAGACTTTTCTCTTAATAGCAAGAAGAGAAACTCCTGGAAGGTAGGGCTCCCCCCCAACCCAGTCCTAAGGGATAAGCTAGGAGCCTCCATGGGAAAGCTGGCCTCCGTGCTAACTGCCCGCATAGGCAGCGGTGGCTCATGGGTCAGCATTAATAGGTATTGAACAAGTCTAGCACCTGTTGGAAACGGCACCGACCTTTTCTCCCACAGCTGATGACAAGATGATGGCAGACATCCCAATGGGATGGAAGAAAAGAGCTCTCTACAGTCAGTGAAGGGGCTAGGCCTGGTGCTTAGGACCCTCAAGGGGCTGAGGGAATGTGGAGAAGGCTCAGGCAACTAAGGGATGAAGTGAGGGGACCAAGAAAGGCAGGCTTGCTTGGGAAGGATATACACTTGGTAGCTGAGCTAGGACACAGACCCAGGAGGCTCCATACATCAGAATGGGCTTTGGAGTCATTGCTTTGCATATGGAATCATGGGGAGCCATCATTCATCATTCATCCCTGCCAGTTCAGCTCAGAGGACAGAGACAAGGGAGTAAGTGGTAGGGTTTAGGGTATAGAAAGGGAAGAAGGGAAGAAAGGAGGTCCCTTCAAGGGCCTAGAGCTGAGGTCCACAGCCAGGCTCTGGCATGGCTGGAAAGAGGGTATGACCCAGGCAACTAGATAATACAGGCCAAAATGAACTGAATAATTAGGACTTACTAGATCATCATTAAATTTTCCTCACATCTTGTAAGGGGACAGAACAGAGTGGGGAGTGGGGAAAGGAGCTCAGATGCTACTTTAGCCAGGGCTCAGATTGGGGCGGGCTTGTTCTCCTTTGGTAATATGGGTTTGAGACAAGAGCAGAGGTGGATCCCAGTGAGGAGATGGGACAGGGTTCCCAGCACAGACAAGCCAGACAGACACTGAGAGACCACAGGCAGGCCTCCAGGGGGGCCTGGACAGCCAGCTGCTGCTCCCCCATCCACTCCTGTTCCCCTGGAGCCTCTTTCCTGTGTATTCCTCCAACCACAGGAGGTATAGATCAATTCCCAGAATAGAAGCTGCCTGGCTGCTCCTGAAACGCATTTCTTCCTCTGTGTACTGCTGGCTCATCCTCAGTGCCTCCAGTGCAGCTTAGATATCCCCCTTGGAAAGGTTTTATGAGTTCCTGGAGCTCCACAGCCCAAGGCCATCCTGTCACCCTGTCCACCCTGTTTTCTTCATAGCACTTATCATTATCTGGATTTATCTCCCCCATCTCTGTCTCCTTGTTGGTTGTCTGTCTCTCCTGTCTATGGAGACCTCCATGCAGGCAGGGTTGTGGTCATTCTTGACATGCTGTCCCTCAGCTTCTAGAATAGGGCCAACATAGACTGGTGCTCAATGAGTATTTGTTGAATGGATGAATGGGTGGATGATAGCAGATGGAAAATCCCCAGGTCTCAAGTGAGACAGCAGTCACAGCAAACCTCCTGGACTCTCATCCCAGAACCCCCTCAGGGGGAGCTGCCAGCTGGGGAGAGGGACTGCTGGCCAGCCACTGCTTGCTCCCTGACCGATGGCATGCTAAAAGATTTGTGGATTGGGATGCAACTTCAGTTTCATTTGAGCCTTAATCGCCAGAGACAGGGAAAAGAAGGACCAAAAATGTGTAGTCCTGCTTCCCTAACCAGGCATGGGCTTGTTCTAGAGGGCCAGACAGTGGCGAGGGAGCCCTAAAGACAGGGGAGAGAGAAGCCTGGTCCCCAGACCTCTGAAGGAGTGAGAAATGTGCTGCTATATACGGTGAGCCTACTGGTGTCCCTGTCCTTGGGGGACAGTGGCAGTCTAACAATGGGTAGTGGGGAGGGTCTTATGTTACATGCAGGAATAGGCAGGCCTATCCCACTCTGCCTGCCCAACTTGGATGGAGGCCTTGGCCCTTTGCAGCATCAGCATGAGCAGCTCCAATCCTGTTTCTTTTCTACCCAATGGCACCATCATTGCCACATCAAAGCTCAAAGCCCCCAACATGACCAACACAGTGAAGTATTGACCAAGAGAGGGCACCTTCAAATCCCTGTCCCCAGGCCCCCAGGCTCCACCACCTCTAAGTTTAGGAAATGTTGGTCAACAGAGGCAGGAGTGGGGTAAGGAAACTCAGAGAAGAATTTACTAACTTCATCCAGAAGGTGGATTTCTATACTAAGTCAATGATATCTTTGTCTCCCTTCTAAGGGGTTCCTTCCCTCATTTTATACTTGCTAGGGAGTTTGAATCTTTTATTTTTAAGAGAAAAAACATTCTTGAGTTTGGGAAAGTAGAAGTCCAGGCTTATGCATGTGTCTGCTGGACAACACTGGGCAAAATTCCATGGAAGAGTGAGAGGATGGGGGGCAACTGTCCTTGACCCACCTCTGTGTCTTCTTTGTCTGCACAACCTTAGCCAAGCCCCATGGCTCTAGTAGAAGGTACATCCGTGTGCCATGATATCCCCAAAGAACGCAGCATGCAAGCAAGTCTGGGCCTGAGAAACGTTCTGGGGCTTGGTGTCTAGGCTCAACGAGAGGAGAGTGAGCCATAGCTTTGCCACTCCACCCCTACCCATTAAACAGGGGATTGGTAAATGCCTATAGACTCCCACACTGCTGTCCTCATCCAGCACAGAGCCCCAGTGGGCATTTCCTCTGCATGGACCCACTTTCCTCCAAATCTGCCCCTGTGTCACCCCCAGGTCCTCGGCTCACTCATATCCCACTCCTTGTCCCATCCTCTACATCTGTAACAGAGTCTGTCCTGCTTTCTGAACCACGTTCTATTTCTCATGATCTCTTTCCTGCCTTGGGCCTGGGCCCTCAGCCCAGCTTCCTCTTCCCTTCACAGCTGCAACCATCTACCCTACTTCTGGGGTCCCTTCCCTGCTCTTGGCAGCGGCTGCTGATGAGAGCTCTGGCTCCCTACTTCCTTGTCACTTCCCTGTCAAGTGTGGAGTCCCCGTACCTTTTGAATTCTTCTCAGCTAAGAACAAAGAAGGGGGTAACAAATAACATAAGGATGTTCAAGAGGTTCATGGAACCTCACGAAGCAACTACAAAGCATTTTGTCTCTGGCCAACCAGAAACATTGATGGGTGAGAGGGCCTCCTCTAGTTGAATTCTTCTTGGGTCTACATGCTTTGTCTTTACTTTGGATTTTCTTGATGCTCCTGAAGGTCAGCTGAGATCTGAAATGCAGTTTATCCTGAATATTGTATTTGGGTTCACAAGCTGCAGGAAGTCAGTGGGGCTGGATGGGGGTCAGAAATCACACAACTTGAGCCGCAAAATAGGACACCATCGAAAGCGGGAGGCACTTATCCTGCATGGTGGAAGCTGAGGTAGAGAGCTAGGGATGGATGGAAGCTGTAACAGAATCTATGAATCAGTCACTCAGCTTCCCTGGCAGCTCAAAGACCCCCGTAGGTTGAGGAAAACATGGTGAAAAGTCTTACGCAACCCTTAGTGGGTGGTAAGGGGAGGAGGCTTTCCGGGCAGGAATACCCCTGCTAAAGGCCTTCAAAGGAGCGACCCCCTTGGGACTGGCCTGCCTGATGCTCTGATTTGTAGGTGCCCTTGGGTGAGGGTAATGGAATCCAGGCTGGGCTATTTGTCTTCAAAGGATTTTAGGAATGTTATTTTTGTAAGGATCAGAGATTGGGTTTTCTGAAGTGCAGTATTGTTGGTGCTTAGGTTTCTGGGGATATGTATGTAGGCTTAGGAAGTTAGAGCAAGTAAAGTTGAGGGGAGGGGGGCTCTAGCTATTAGCTTGAAATAGCCACCAAAGCAGAAATTTGGACTCTGGCAGTGGGGAAGGCAGAGAATAGCAGCGGGGATTTGGGTACCCTATTAGCTAAATAGAGCAACAGCAAGAGGGTAAGAACTACTTCCCAAGAGAGTGAGTTGGGACCAGTAGGGGGACTAAAGCAATGACCCTGGTTGACAAGTGTGGAGGATAAAGAAACTAATGACAAGGCGCTGAATCCATACAGATGAGCAGAAATGGGGTGATTTGGGGGGTGAGAAAGGGCTTTGGTGTCTTCATGGACTAGGGTGACATCAACTGCTATAGTGAACCATCCAGTTTCCATGTCACGAGGCCATCTGGGAGCAATGGAGAAAGTCCAGGAAGACAACTCAGAGAGAGTGGTGGCCCAACATTAAGGCTAAGGTTGGACTATGGGAGCATTTTGGTTTGTTCCAGAAAGAATAAAAGAGGTGGTGGAGGAAGTCGCTGCATCTTAGTTTTCTTGACCTGTCCTGGTTCCCGCAAGCTACAGGCATGATCTACCTGGTTAGATCAGGGGCTAACCGGGGCTGGTTATTTGGCTACAGAGGTACCTGGTGTTGAGGGTCACTCCAGAGTTGACATCAGGATAGATAGCATGGAGCTGCAGCCAGAGTGCCTTTTGGCCACTGTTCTGGCCAAAAGGAGGATGGCCTTCTATCTCCTGCACCCAAGAGATAGAAGCCAGCCACACGTGGGGCGTGGCCTCCTCCCATTATTGAATGGGACTGAAATTTAAACCAGATAGGGCATTGGACAGTGTTTTTTTAAACCTATAGGTCAAATAAAGAAATATGGTTTTGTCTGCCCAGGTTGTCATGTGGCCTAAACGTCATAGCCCTGCTCCAACAGCTGCTGCTGTTACGGGGATTTAGCACTTCAGGTGCCAAGAGGTTTCCCTGGCTGCCAGCACCCCCTGCTCGTTTCCAGGGGGTCATAGTGTTGGGAGACAGGGAGCAAAGCGCTAACACAGATTGATTCTACAAACTAGGCCCCTTTAGACCTAGCACCTTCTGCTACATCTCATCAGCCATCCCCACCGCACAGGTCATCCCCATGTGCAATCACTGAAGGTGGCCTGGGAGAAGGAAGGGCCTAGAGTGTCCTGACATACCTCCTCTCCCTGCCAGCTTCTCCCCAGCCTCGTCCTCCCTTCCCAAGAGCCCCTCAAGTATAGGGAGAAGTGGTGGCTTCACCAGCCCTCCTGTGGGCACCCAAAGTGTTAATTGGATCCTTATTAGGAGTTCAGTGGAAATCAAGGCAGATGGCCTCTGCCATCTAGAAAGGAGTGGTGCAAGGTGAGCTTTCAGGTTGGGGCCCATAGGGTGTTGGGAAGTGTGGCGGGAAGAAGCAGATCCCAGCCTGGAGGGGCCACTCATAGGCAGCGCTTCTGGGAGGTAGAATCATCCAAACTAAGACTTGAAGGGTAGACAGGAACAAGCAAAGTGAAGGGACCCAGGAGGGCAGCAAATGCCACAGGAGGGAGCTGAGGCAGTGCAGCTGGGCTGCTGAGTGGGAAGCATGGAGGAGCAGAAAGAGGTGGACAGACACGTTGCTGGCTGGAGAGAGGCCTGGGCCTACAGGCGGCTCAGGTTGGGTCAGAGGCAGTGGGCCAGTGAAGAGACTACTGCAGTTACCAAGCAGGGATGGAGGAAGCCTGAACTCGGGAAATGGTGACAGAGACAGACCCTACTAGGCTTAAAGGATGTGAGAGACACACAGAGAGACAGCGAATGGGAACTCATGGGGGAAGAGCTGATTCTAGGCAGAAGAGGTGGAGTTGGGTTGGAGAGGTTGGGTTCAAGAGCCCTGAAATCCACTAAGGAAAAGATGGAAAACGTGCGCATCTGGTTCAAAAGCCCAGATTAGTCCCAGCCTGAAGATCCATCCTTCTCCTAGTTGTGCCTCATGTGCAAAGACTATTTCCAGGGACAAAACCATCCTGCCACTAGCAACCAGGAAAACAGGTGAACAAGGGATGTGCAGAATGAGTCTCTGCTTTCCTTCAGGCCATCTTCCAGCCCTGGTATATCAGCCCTAGATGGGCGTCTGGAGCCCCATCCCCCTTTTCCTCTAAGGCCCTGCACCCTCCTGTCTCTCAGCCCCACTGAGGCTCTGGCTTCACGTGGAGAGACTTCGAATGGGAGGTTTTGAGGACATCAGGGAGGGAGGTGGTTGAACCTTGGAGCCTTTTAGACTCCTCCTCATTCAAGGAATGCAGAAAGTGCCAGGAGTGGGTTTGGGGGCAGATTACCCAACCAGTGCCCGGACCCACCACAGACTTGCCCCTAGGGGAGAAAATGATCATTTTCCATGTGAGTTCAGGCATCTCAGGACAAATCCAGAAATCTCTGTCACCAGGCTGCTACAGATTTTTATGTCATCAAATGTGTGCCTGTGAGCCTGCCCTGGAAGTTCTATTTTCCAGAAAATGAGGGACTGTAGAGGACACCAAGAGCCAGACGACCTCTGAGCAAGATGATTTGTAGCTGGGGGGCAAACCCTCGGGCAATTCGTCTGCAGGTGTTCCTTGTGGAGAAAGAGCCTGAGCCCATGGCGATCCTTAGGCACAGGCACATAGTCATTGTCTAATACTCCCCTCACCAGTCTTGTACTGTTTCAATAAAAGGCTACTGCGGAGGTTGCTCGGGGCTACCCTGCAATCAAGGTTAACCCGCCTCCTGCAAGCTTGTACTTCTAATCCGCATCACGCCTGATTCCTTCCTGCGGCAACGGCGTCGGAGACCAGGGCCATAGGGGCTGCGACAATGGACCTTCCAGTTATTGAGAGGGATAGTTAGAGTTTCAGGTGTCCAACCCAGAGTGACCCAGATGCCAAGTGAGGAAAGCGGCATCCTGAACCAGGCTTCTGAGAGGCTGCTGTCTGTGCCGAGACACCCCTGGCTTGTCCTGAGGTACTTACTGTAACTGCACCAGACCAATCTTGCTCAACTTTTATGTAACAAAGCTGTGAGTTGTTTTTCAGTTGCTGTGGGCCCCGGTGGAAGCCCTTGTAACCTGAGCAGGCCCTGATGAACCAAGCATTCAACCATGGGAGGATCCTAAGTGCTTACACCAAGGAGTGGGGATTGAATTAAGAAATGGACACCACATGGCAGGATCCACGGTCCAATCAGATGAAGCCCTGGCCTCACCCCATGGCTGGATCCAGTCAGATCGTGCCTCCTGGCATCACTTCATTGCAAGACCCAATCATATCACGTCTTATTACCCCATGTTTATACAACCAGCCCAAATCTCTTGTTCTGGGACACACTGCTTTGGGAACTATACCCAGTGTGCCACTTACTAGTGCCAAGTAATAAAAAAAAAAACCTTGCTCTTACCAAATGTGCTGTTTATTAACTTGATATCCACGCGTGAACAAACCTCTCCATTTGGGAGGTAACAATATCACATGGCCTGTCCCGAGAGTGCCACAGGGTTTGCTTGGGTTTTTTGTTTGTTTTTAAAGTAAATCCCTTTTTTCCTTAAACCAACCCAAGGGTTGGTATAAACCATGCATAATAATGGGGAACGTGCAGAGGAAGAATCTCAGCTGGTCCAAAGGATAGGAGCTTAAAGGACAGAGGTCAGCCCAGTGTGGCCCGGGCCTCCTGGCTATGATGCAAATGGAGACAGAAAAGCCACCCAGGACAGAAAAGAAGAGGGCACCAGGCAGAGGCCAGAAGGCCTGCCCACCCCCACCCCCAGGAGCGGTTTTAGTTTCCTTACCTATATAATCAGAATAACAATCATTCTTTTCTTCCTGCATTCATTCATTGAACAAATATGTTGTGATGCAAATCATGCACCCAAGGTTTTGAGAATACATCTATGAACAAGACAGACAAACACCCGCCTTGCTAGACCCAATGTTCCCGTGAGAGGGTGGGGGACAAAAATAAATGCACAACAAATTAATATCATACCCAAGAGCTGTGAGTGCAGCAAAGATAATAAAGCCAAAGGTGGGAGGCAACAGCTCCTTTTCCCCTGGGGGTCAGGGAAGCCTCCACACAGTCTAGCAGAGCTGTGCTAGCCGGTGAGGACAAGGGAGCCATATGGACACAGGGAGAGCAGTTCAGGCAGAGGAGCAGCAAGCACTGGGCTAGCTGCTGGGCTTGCTGTGGCCTTGGGAGGCTGAGGGGATGACAGAGTGAGACCTCAGTGCAACCCCTGGGCCTAGGTGCTCTCAGAGCTGGGAGAGGCACTCCCATTAGGACAGGAGACTAGGGTGTTCAAGAGCTGGTGGGTCAGTGGCATGGAGAGGAAGTGGGGAGGTGGTGGCAGGGAAGTCAGGGTTCCTCTTGGGTAGCTGCACTTTTCTCTGTGAAATAGGAGGCATGGTCTCTGACAAGAGGACAGAGGGCTGTGAGAAGAGGGGCCTCGCGAGGCTCCACCTAGGGGCTAACTAGAGGCTAACAAGGAGCCTACAGGCCTTCTCTAGGCAAGATGTGTGATGTGTCCAGCAGCTCAGAGAGAGGACCTTGGAGGCATCTTGATGTGTAGCTGGACTACTGATTGGGTGGGTGTGGGGCCACGAGGGTGGAGCATGGAGCAGGCCCAGCAGCCTGAGGCGCAAAGGACCACAGTGAGGTCTAAAGCCTCAGCCAAGGGAAAAGGAGGGACACAGGTGTGGGACTGGACTGGACGTTTGTCACTTTTGGGTGGAGAAGAAGAGGCCTGGAGGTGATCGTAGCAGAAGGGTTCATGTGGAAGCCTAGCCCAAGAACAGATTAAGCGTGCAATAGCACTCACCTTCACATTACTGCTATGCTTCAAATGTTTGTCCTCTCTGAAATGCATGTTGAAACTTAATCCCCAACATGGCAGTATTGGAAAGTGAAACCTTTAGGAGGTTATTGAGTCGGGAGGGTTCTGCCCTCATGAATGGATCAATCAATTTCTGGACTAAGGATTAGTAGATTAGTGGGTTATTGCTGAAATGGGCCTGGTGGCTTTATAAGAAAAGGAGGAGAGACCCGAGGCAGTACATTAGCATGCCCAGCCCCTGGCCAAATGATGCCTGTACCACCTCGGGTCTCTGCAGCGTCTTCACCAGCAAAAAGGCTTTCATCAGATGCAGTCCCTTAGCATTGGACTTCTCAGTCTCCATAACTGTAAGAAATAACTTCCTTTTCTTCATAAAGTACCCACTTCCAGGTATTCTGTTATAAGCAACAGAAAACAGACTAAGTCAATGACCAAAGCTCCAGGTTTTGTTGCATCATGGGCACCAAGATCACCTCTTTCAGCATCATAATGGCATGTATAAACTTAGCCCCCACTAGTGCCTGAAAAGGAAATTGGAAGGGAATTAAAATTGTTAATGTATTTAAATTGTCATAAAATGAGAGTTGCTGAAAGATTTTTATGAGTAACCAGAAATTTCACAAAGCACTTTGTGTTATGCTAGGGATAGAAAGATGGTAAAATACCTAGTATTTCTTCAGTGCCTACTGTGGGCTCTTTCCCCACTGGTGGGCAGCAGCAGCCCATCTCCTCCCCACCAGTTTTCAGCCACTCTGAGTGAGATAGCCCCTTAAAATGCAATTTAGCCAGAGACACTAGCTGTTCCCAACTAGGCCCAGCAGTGAAGGCCCCATCCTTGTGGCCTCCCCCTCTAACTGCCTATTAACCCCTGGTAGAGTTGGGCTGGGGAGCAGGGAGCCGGAGGAGGCACAGCATCTCGTCTGCAGGGAGCTGGGGGAGGCAAGAAGGCAGGGGGAGGCCAGGGAGCATGTGTGAGCCAGAGTCACCCACCAGACCCCACCCCTGCACCCTCAGCCCTAATTCATCAAGGCCTTGATGCCAGCCCTGATGGCTACGGAGAGCTGCTGGGGAGGGGATGGAAGGGGTGCTGAGAGGCCCAAATGGGGCCTGGAGCAACTGGGAGGGCTGGGCCTGGGTGAGCCAGGATGGGTGGGTTGGCTCCTAGGTGGATGGTCCCAGGCTGGCATGCCCCCTCAGGGCTACTGGACATTGTACCTCCCAGGGTCCCTCATTGCCCTCCACAGTCCTTCCCACATGGATTATATGGTGACATTTCTTAGCCACTGTCCAGCCATATCAGCAGGTAACTCAACAGGGGAGAATGGCAGCCCCACTGGATAGCAGCTGAGGGCCTCAAGAAAGCTCTAGCCCCGGTGCCCTCCCTGAGAGATAGGGCCAGCTTATCTCTCATAGGGATAAAGCATTTCAGATTCGGAACACAATGCCTGACACATGGCAAGTGCTCAGTAAAAACTGAGCAATGATAGGAGGTCTCATACAGGGAACACAGACAGCCTGAACCCACCCTTCTCCCCGGCCCCCCCACCATACCCCTTGCTTCTGGACCTGCCAAACTGTCCACCTCTCTGCAAACACTCCCAGCCCTTTACGGTCTCTGGGCTTAGCCTCAAGTCTGTGGGTCTGAAATGCCTTTACCCCTGCCTCACATCTCCCTCCCACCCCATTTGAGGCCCATGGCTACCTCCCTGTGTCTTTCCCCTTCTCTGCACTCACCCACAGGCATACCCTGGAGGCAGAGCTACCCCCTCCTGTGTCCTCAGCCAGACACATCTGTGTTGTTGGAAGCAGTTCCCTAACTCTCAGGAGAGCCAGGTAAGGATGCTGAGTCCCAGCCCCAGAAGGCGGGGCAGAGCCCTGGGGAGAGTCCTGGTTAAGAGGCCACAGTCTTCCCTGCCTCCCTAAGTTCCCAGTTCTTGAGATTCTCTGGTCACCCCAGGCTTTAGCCCAGGAAGCAGATTCTCTGGTCACTTCCAGGCTTTAGCCCAGGAAGCATTCAGAGAGTTTCCTAGAGCAAATTATAAAGAGGAAAGCAAAGGGCAGTGCCCGTAGTTCGGTGGGAAGGGCGCCAGCCACATAAACTGAGGCTAGTAGGTTTGAACCCGGCCTGGGCCAGCTAAAGCAACAATGACAATTGCAACAGGTGTTGTGGTGAGCACCTGTAGTCCCAGCTACTTGGGAGGCTGAGGCAAGAGAATCGCATAAGCCCAAGAGTTGGAGGTTGCTGTGAGCTGTGACATCATGGCACTCTACCAAGGGTGACATAGAATCTGTCTCAAAAAAAAAAAAAAAAAAAAAAGGAAAGCAAAGAAGTAGAGAGGGGTTACCAAGCACCATCTGGCTGCCAGTAAGGGCACAAGACCTAGTCCACAGGGTATGCTGCCTCTCCCCCATCCCAGCCCTGGCCAGGCCAAACATTATTTCACACTCTTTCCACAGAGAGATGGGCACATGGTGCTCCCAGCATGTGATGTGTTCCTCAGGACTTGGCACCCTGCCAAATAGGCGGTCCCATGTGGGAGTGCTTCCCAGACCACAGATGGGAAGGCAGGCCTGCTTCAACGCACCCCTGGCCAGCCTGGGGCGCCCTGCCAGTGACGTGCTGTCAGATCTGGAGGCAAAGTAGCTCTTCTGTAAACCCAGGGAGGCCACTGCTCAGGTACGAGGACAGGAGAGCCAGAACAATTGCTACCTATAGATTTCAGGAAGTGCCTCCAAGGGATGAGTGTGCCCCACTTCCTCCCTGTCCTCCTTCCCCCACTGAAAGGCAGACAGAAGTGAAGGCTGCCATGTTGGACCGTAAAGTGGAAGCCACACCGTGAGAATGCCATGGCACCGCCATGAACCAGTCCTGGGTCTCCTACAATAAGGTGACAGAAAAACTTGTATCTACTCTAGCCACTATGATTTATGTACAGGCAGACCTGATCCTGACCTGTCCAGCTCCTCTCTCTTCTCTCCCCCAACACTGATGAAGACCTACCATGAGGCGATAGTGGAGGAATACAGAATACACTAGAGGGAGGTGATCTGGAAAGGGCCAGGACACCAAGGAAAAAGGCAATGGGTGGCAAGGGCAGAGGAGTAAGGACAGAACCTGGGAAGGATCTGCCAGCACAGGAATGAAGGGCGGAAGCTTCCTGGAAAGCAGGGACAGCAGGACATGACAGCCGTGGTTTGGGCTTCCCTACAACTCGCATAACCACCCAGTCCCTCCCTCCCAGAAGACTAAAGGCCCTCCCTTCCCTTCCCAGCAGGCACCAGAGCCCACTTGCCCATCAAGGCTCCATCCCCTTCCTGATTAGGCAGGTGGGCGAGTAACAGGGCCTCCTTGGAGGTTGAGGCCAGGGGCAGGGAATACCTGTCTAGACCTACGGGTTTGTCCCAAATCAAGACAATATTCTAGAGGTAAACATGGCTCCTGCCTCACTCCTGAGCCCCTGTTCTATCCCTGTGCTCCCTTCTTAGAAGTGGGCTTCCTCAGTTCAGTAAACACCTATTGAGCTCCGACTATGTGCACTACATGTGCAAGGGGTAACATGCTGAAGAAATAAACAAGGCCCTGCATGCGGCACCTTACCAGGCTGGCCCAGCACAGCATAACCAGTTCTCTGAGAGGGAAAGTTTGTATGACGTGTTTTGTAGTCTAAGCCATCCATTATGGTCAATTGCGAGCTATAAACACAGGGTCTCTCAGGTGGAAAGCCTTCAACTTGTTCGCAAACACAGCTCTAAAACACCACTGCCCTGGGCTTTTCATCTCCCATCCTAGGTCCCCAGAGGTTGCTGGCCTTACCTTGCTTGGGTCCTGAGTTTGCGCCCAGAGCTGCCAGCCTGTACATTGCTCATAGCAGGTAGGCTGTGGCCACCAGGTAGAGAAGAACCAGGGGTCAGTTGCGCCCCACCATTCTAGCCTTTTCCCTACTCTCTGATGGCTTCTCCTCACCTCTGAGTTCTCCTTCTCCTCCTTAGAAGTGGCTATTCCCTAGTGTTTGGAATCCAGGCCTCCTCCTGACCATGAAGGGTTCGCCTACCAGGCTTCCTCTGCCCTGTGTCCCTAGTGCCAGCCCCCTGCCTAGAGGAGGCCTCTGTAGATGCTTCTGAATGACGCTCTAGGAGGGAGGCTGCAGTCCTATCAGCTTTCTGGTGGCTACCACAACCGCTGTCTTCAGGAAGGGGAGGGACAGCCCTCTCAGCCCCCTGCCTGGCTGTCTCTTCTCAGCCCCAGCATCCTGGCATCTTCTGCTCCACCTCCAGCAGCTCAGAGCCAGGCTTGCCATCTGCCTGGCAGCCTGGGGTGCTGAGCCTTTATGGCCCCTGGGTAGGACATGGATCTGGGCCCCCAGCCCCGGGTGCCAAGGTGCCGACCCTGCAGGGGAGTTGCTTAATGACCTTCGTGAGCAATAATTACACCCCAGGGCCTGCTGTTAATAACTACGTATTCTCCCTGTCAATGTGCCTTAATTGAAAATGAGTAGGCGATACATGTTGCTGTGAAGTTGGCTGGCAAGGCCTTAACGTGATATTAATTGTAGTAATTAGTAGTCACTTTGTGTTGGAGTCATCTATAAATAGGGGGTCCATTAGTTTAGCAAAAGAGCATGATTTAAAATGCAAATAAAAGCCCAATTAGACAGATAAATCACTCGTCTTTCCCAGCAAATTATTATCTTTCAGGAGGAAAACAGCCACTTTGGAGATGTACTGGTCAGTTCAGGAATTCAGAACTCTTTATATCTCCTCTGTCTGGTACACTATCCCTTTAAATAAATTTGCCCCTGGTTCCCTCAGGAGGCTGTCACTCTTGGCCCTACCCAAAGACTCTTACTTTATTGGCACAACTGATATTTAGGACCACAAGTAGCTCCTCCCCCTGTCTGCTGATTGGTCCCCTCTGGTAACACACTGACACCTTTTAAAGAAACAGTAGTACAGGGCATAGCTAGGACCTGGGAGAATGAATCGGAGGGGGTCCACTCTTAGAATATGGCTCTTCACAGTCCAGACACAGAGTGAACCCACGGATGCCAGGTATTGTCTTATGACTCAAAAGGGTTAAAAAATAGACATATATCATTATTCTGGGGGCAGACAACTTACCCTCCACTTCTAATGCCCTTCTACAAAACCTACCTATGGTAGTTGCAGGAATATCTCTCTCTCTCTCTCTATCTCTCTCTCTCTCTCTCTCTCTCTCTCACACACACACACACACACACACACACACACACACACACAATTTCTCAAAGGCTTTGGGCAAACATTTGAGGTAGAAATGACTGAAAGTAGAATGTGGCGGCTGAGGAGGTATCAAGAAGGCTCAGTTTCAATGCCAGAAGGGAAATTTCTGGTGCAGACTTCATTTGTTAGCATTTCACTATTACCCAACACTTTCTCCCTGGTCCCTGTTTTAAACCTGACAATTAGGGAGGCTGTTGATATGTGCCTGGGGATGTGGTGTGAGTCCTTCTCTCTCTGGTTGGTTGATCGGCCAGAGGCCTGGTGTCCAGGACTCAGTTCTGAACTTTTTTCTACCCCTACTTCACCCTGTCACCTTACACTTCAAAGAGCCTTCACTCCCTGTGGCCAACTGGGGCTGGCCCTCAGACAGTATTTACATTTTACTAGAAACCAAAACCATAAAATAAAATAGCCATTCCCAAACACAGGTAAGAACAGCAATTGTCCATTCCAACAAGAGTTTTCTTCCTTGTCCAAGAAATGAGAAAAACATAGGAAATTTAAGAGTATTATCCTTTCTTTCATGATTCAATGCTTGCAACAGGTGGTAGTATTTGTTATTTTTAATGTCCTATTTGACAAAATAAAATACTGGCAACCATATGTTGGTCCTGAAAATGATGTTTGGAAATTTTGCCAAGGTATGAAATTCAAATGTGTGGAGCTGTTGAGCTAAACAACTGAGTCAGGGGCTTAGGGCCAGTGAATCACAGCTGTGTTTGGGGGAGTGTGTGTGTGTGTGTGTGTGTGTGAGAATGCACCCACATGGTAGCAGCTGGTGAAACAGGGACACTTATCACTGGAGATTTCCCTCTAAAATGGCACAAGAAGACAGCTAGGTCATGGATAAGGAACTTGAAGGAGGCACAAGTGCTGTCCTATCCAATCTCCCAATATAGGGTGGACATAAAGTTAGTGTGCAATTTAAAATAGTTTAACATAGCAAACTGCACATGAGCTTTATGGGTGCTCTGTATTACAGATGAGGAAATAGGCCCAGACTGGGAAAATGACTGCCCCAAGTCACACAATGAGTTAGTGGTCTAGGATCTGGCCGTCACACCCTGAGGGCACCTCTTGCCCCTTACCTAACTGTTGGTCCCTAAGACAAGCACGAGAATAGATGTGGTGGGATGGTGGGGGTTGCTCCATAGCAGAGACCATTTGTTTACTCCATAAAAACAGAAAACAGTCCTGCTGACAATCAGGCCAAGAAGTTCCCAAAGAAATAAAGACTGTGCTCAGAACAGCATATAGCAAGGCCACTCTAGAACCACAGATGACTGGCCAGCCTCTTTGAGTGACCAGTGCTTCTCCACCAGTGACAACTCTGGCCATTCTTTAATTCTCCCAACGCCTAGACAAAAATTAATTTCCCTATTATCAAATTGCCCCACTTCTTGAAAGAACGCAACCCTAGACAGGCCACTACTTCATCACTTTTTCGAAATCACTCGGCACCAACCTATACTCTTGAAGAGGTCCCTTTCACAACCCTTTTTTTTGAGATCCTTGAAAAGCTCTCTGGAGTGCATTCTTTCTTACTGTAGTAAGCTAAGTAAACCTTGCAGGCGTAATCCTAATGGCTTTTGGTTGTTGGGCTTCAAACATTCAATAAATATTTGAACTATAGTGTTCCACACAGTGTGGTAGTGAAAAAACCCAACAGTGATCAAAACAATGCGGTCTATTTTACAGATCAATGGAATAGAACTGACAGTCCAAAAATAAAAACATATGTCTACGATCAAATGAATTTCCACAAAGATGTTAGATTATTCAATGGGAAAAGAACAGTCTTCAAGAAATGGTGCTGGGTCAACTGATTAGCAACATGCAAAAGAGTGAAGTTGGATCCTTATTTCACATCATCTACAAAAGTTAACTCAAAATAGATAGAAGACCTAAATTTAAGAGCTAAAACTGTAAAACTCTTAAAAGATACATAGGGGGAAATTTTCCTGATCTCAGATTTGGCAATGAATTCTTAGATATGACAGCAAAAGCACAAGCAATGAAAGAAAAAAATAGATAAATTAGATTTCATGAAAACTAAAAGGTTGTCTACTTCAAAGGACACTATGAAGAAAGTGAAAAGAGACCCCACAGACTGGGAGAACATATTCGCAAATTATATATTGATAAGGGACTGCTATCTAGAATAAAGAACTCTTATAATTCAATAATACAAAGACCAAAAAAAAAAAAAAAAAAAAAATTAAAAGCAGGCAAAAGATCTGAACAGACATTTCTCCAAGGAAGATATACAAATGGCCAATAAGCATATGAAAAGGTGCTTGACATCATTAGTTTTCAGGGAAATGCAAATGAAAACCACAAGGAGATACCACTTCACATTTACAATGATGGCTAGACTTGAAAGACTATATAACATGTGCTGGTGAGGTTGTGGAAGGATCCAAACGCTCAGATGCTTCTGGTGGGAATGTTAAGTGAGGCAGCCACTTTGAAAAGTAGTCTGGCAGGCTCGGCGCCCATAGCACAGTGGTTACCGCACCAGCTGCATATGCTGAAGGTGGTGTGTTCGAACCCAGCCCAGACCAGTTAACCAACAAGGACAACTGCAACAGAAAACAGCTGGGTGTTATGGTGGGTGCCTGTAGTCCGGCTACTTGGGAGGCTGAGACAAAAGAATCACTTGAACCCAAGAGTTTGAGGTTGCTGTGAGCTGTGACACCACTGCACTCTACTGAGAGCGACAGAGTGAGACTCTGTCTCAAAAAAAGAAAAAGAAAAGAAAAGAAAGAAAAGTAGTCTGGCGGTTCCTCAAACAATTGAAAAAGAGAGTTACCATATGATCCAGAAATTCCACTCCTAGGTATGTATGAGAAATGAAAGTATATGCCTACACGAGAACATATAAAGGAACGTTTACAGCAGCATTGCCCCCAACTTAAAGGTGGAAACAACCTCAATCTCAGTGTCTGACGAATAAACAAAGTGTGATATATCTATACCATGGAATACTCACATGCAAGTCATATGTGGACATGTGTTTTCATTTCTCTCGGACAAATTACGAGGAGCGGAAGTACTGGGTCACATGGTGAATCTATGTTTAACTTTTAAAAAATGGCTCCCCTTCTTTCCAAAGTCTCATTGTTTTACATTTTGGGGGGAAGTGACTTTAAGCTGAGACCTAACAAATGACAGCAGCCTGTACAATGAACTGGGGAGAAGTTCCTGGTGGGGCAGATGGGCAGCAAGAGCTCGTAAGAAGGCCCTGGGCCCATTCAAGGTAAAAGCTTAGCTGGCTGGAGGAGCTGACCCCGTTAGGAGAAACTGGTAAGATTTTTCAATACTGAGCCACCTGCAAGAATATGAAAATGAGTTGGTGGAAGAGAATGAGGCCCTGAGGGAAGGGGCCTGCACACTGCGCTGTGTGTGATGTGAATGTGAGAGACTCAGAGTATGTTCGACATAAATGCAGGCTGACAGGCCAGGCACAGCTGGAGCAGGCAGCACTGATTTCAGAGTGAGGCTAGCCTGGGCTAGAATTCTCAGGCAGGTTCAGTCTCTGGGAAGCTGGGCAAGTTCCTTAACTTCTCTGAGCCTCACTCTTCTCAGGTATAAAATGAGAACCAACTTCCGCCTGCTATGGGACGTCCTGAGGACTAGCAATAATGTATCAGGACTCTGGCTTGATGGGGCCAAGCAGAGTAGTTTAGGGCAGGTAACGTGACGAGCGGAGGGCCAGTAGGAGCTGGGCTGTGGGGGTGACAGGAAGCTTCTGGGGCAGAAATAGCAGCAAGTTTGGAGCAGACAGAAGTGGGGAAGGTGGTGTCTGCTGAGACAGCACATTGGCCCCATGGCAGATTGCCAGAGAGAGGCCTGTCTCTGGGACCTAGAATGCTGGACAGGGATGTCCTCAGCAGCAGCCCCCTGGACTCATTGCTGCCATAGGCCTTACGAGGGGCCCTCTCCTTCTCTATCTGACTTATACTGAGCCTTTCCTGATTTTCTACCTCCCTATACAGTTCCACCTGTGGGTTTAGCAATTCCCTGAAGGCTTGGGAATAATTCTATGTTATGGCCACTCCAAGGGGTCTCTTCAGAGGCCAGTTCCCTGAATTGTGCCCAGCCTTGCCCTCTGCTTCTTCCCACATGGCCTTGGGCCTCTTGCCCCAGCCTTTCAAACTGGGGCTGATCCCTGCACCCAGAAAACAAAGGCTCCCTTTCCCAGAGAATCTGCTGGTGTCCCCCAATATTCACTACCTTCCACGAACTCCTGATTTGAAGCTGGGCTCATACCCATTCAGAATAATATTTCCCAACCTTGCTTATAGTTGGCCATGATTGTGTGACTAAGTCTGGCTGACAAGGGATAAAGGAAGAAAGTGTGGACTTTATTGTTCATCATTCCTCCCTCTCAACAGTAGGAAAGCAGATGTGATGGTTGGAGCTCCAGCAGTGATCTTAGATCACAGAGTAGGATGTGACCTTGGAATGGAAGCCACGTACATTGGAGCAACAAGGTAGAAGAAGCCTGGCAGTACCCAATGTTGCCCACTCCAAGGGGGCACCCTTCACAATGTAGTATTCTATGGTGTGTTCCATTCTATGGTGTCTGTCACAGAATATAATGTGAAGGGCACTTCTGGAGTTTGCAATGCAACAGCCCTGAAGCCTGGGCCATGACACAAGTGCCGTATCAGCCTCACTGCCTATGTCTGGACATCATGCAAGTAATGAAAAACGTGCATTCATTGTCAGCAGCTGCTGTGTGAGGATTTTCTGTTGTTTGAAGGTAAATTTAATCCGAGTTTCCCTGGTCTAAGACCTAGTCCCCAGTCCTCCTTTACTTTGATCCCTTTGTGCCCAGGCTGAGTGACTATTGACTACCTTTAAGAGAAACCCCACCTACTTCTGACAGTGGCCACGCAAGAAAATCCAGAAAAGTGTTATAGCCAGGATTTCCCAAAGTCCAAACTATTCTGTCATAACTCTTACCTGGGCTCTCCTTTGATCATTTATTGTCAACCATCCCAAAGCTTAGTGGCGTCACACAATTTCTCTTTCATGGGTTTTCTGGGCTTAACAAGACATTTTTGATTTAGGGTCTCCAGTGCAATTGCAGTCAGGTGGTAGCTGGGGCAGGGTCATCTGAAACCTCTAGCAGGTGGGATGCAAACAGGTCCCCTCACACAACTGACGGCTCTGCTGTGAGCTAGCTGAGGCTGTGGACAGGAGCCCTGCCTGGGCTGCTCATAGCATGGAGGCCAGATTCTAAGGAGTGACCTAGGTGTGAGCATTCTACGGCTAGGAATTGCAAGACTTCTAGTGCCCCAGCTTTTGAAGTCACACAACCTAACTTCTATCACGTGACTGGGACCAGCCCAGGTTCAGAAGCTGGGGACTACACAGAGCATAAGGACCAGGAGGTGTGGCCCATTGCAAGCCCTGCGGTCACAGAGAGAGGAGTCAAGAGCTTAGAGGGCAGCTGGACTGAAGACACAGGTTGGGTTTTGACTGTTCTTACTCATAGCACTTCTGACACCAAATTGTGTGGGGTTTTCCTCCACTCAGTAACCAATTCTCTGATTCTCCGCACACCAACCAGGTATCCTACAGTTCAGTTTCATTCTTTTTTTTAAATTTCTTCTTTTTGTTTATTTATTTATTTATTTATTTATTTATTTATTTTTGCAGCTTTTTTTGGCTGGGGCTGGGTTTGAACCCACCACCTCCGGCATATGGGGCCGGCGCCCTACTCCTTTGAGCCACAGGTGCTGCCCAGTTCAGTTTAATTCTGACACTAACTACCTGGAGTTAATGCATACCCCACGGGTCAAGGGCTCAGTCCCACAGACTGCCCCCACTTCAGACACCAGCTGTCAGTTCTAGATTACTACCTGTACTTCGGACCAACCATAAAGCAGGAATTCCCACAATGCCTTCCTCAGCTTGATAATTTGCTAAAATGGATCACGGAACTCAGGAAAGCACTTTACTTACTGTTAATACTACTAGTTTATCATAAAGGATATAACTCAGGAACAGCCAAATGAAAGAGAGGGATAGGGCAGGGAGCTTCCATGCCCTCTCTGGCATACCACCTCCCAAGCACCTTCCCATGTTTGGCAGCCTGGAAGCTCCCCAAGTCCCAACATTTAGGGGGGTTTACGAAGGTTTCATCGTCTAGGCATAATGGATTAAATCTTAGGCCATTAGTGATTAAACTCAATCTCCAGCCCCCTTTCCTCCCCAGAGTTTGGAGAAAAAGGGCTGAAAGTCCTAGCCCTCTAATTCTGCCTTGGTCTTTCTAGTGATCAGCTCCTATCCAGAAGCTATCCAGGGGTCCCCGGCCCACAGTTATTCTCATTAGTTTATAAAAGATACTTTTCACTTTGGAGATTCCAAGGGTTTTAGGAGCTGTGTGCCAGGAACCAGGGGCAGAGATAAAATATTTATTTTTATCATCACAAGAGTCATCAGTGTTTAGGGGCTAGTCACATCTCAGGAATGGATGAGCTCCCTGGGTACTTGTGTGTACCTGAGCAGGTCTGTGTGTTGGGGGTGGGTGGCACAGGCGCTGCACACGGGAGAGAGCTGGAGGTTGGCAGAGAATCGGCATTCCAGGGTTGGGCGTGTCTTCAGATGAAGGGTGGTTTCCTTTCTCTGCTGCTTCCCACTTTTCCTCCTTTAGTGTCCCTGCCAACTTTAGACCCTGGCTGGCCACTATCAGGCAGAAAAGGAGTTATCAGAGACCGCCTATGGGAGAAGCTAGGCATGGGGTCCTGGGGCAAAACCACCATGTTCCCCATTCCCTGATGGCAATAGGTCCCTGGTGGGGCCCCAAAGTATAGTGGTCAGGGTTGCTGAGACCTGCCTCACTGGTAGCTCCCCAGCAGGACAACATTGCCATTCTTGTCACACCTATGCCCCATACCAGGAAGAAGCGGAGACAACTGTCCACCTTCCCAGGACCTGGTGTCCAATCCGCAAAGGTCACTTGCCATGAATTATTAGTCCAGTTTCTACTCCTGCCATGTGACAGTAGGTAGGTCACTTGCATTCCCTGAGCCAAATAAAAGGACTGAATTAGATTCCTTAATATTCCATCCCAGAGTCCCACAAGCGAGCACAGCTCCACCAGCCATTCTGTGTATCTTTCTGTCTGAGTCTACCTCTAACTCCCTCCTCACCCCGCCCACTTTCACAGGTGAGACCTGAAAGGGCCCAGGAGGCAGGAGGACCTAACCTCCAGAGGTCATCTCAGGTGCCCAGGTTCCAGCATCTCTGCCTGAGCCAGGGGTCCTCATCTGTCAGGCAGGGCCCCGAGGCTGCAGAGGCGGGAGCAGAGGGGGAGTTAATCTTCCCTGGAATATTAATGGCCCCGTCAGGAGTGCTGGGGACGAGCTGAGCAGCAATCTGCCTTTATTAACGAGGCGGGTGCCAGCTGGAGTGCAGGGCCCTCAGGAGAGGAGGAGCTGCTGCTGCTGCAGCATCTGGGAGGAGCCCACCTCCTGGCCAGGGGTGGGGCAGCAGGGGACAGCCACTCCACCAGCCACCCCCTAACTTGATCCCCTCACCTCTTCTGCCTCATCTGTGCTGGGCGTGACTTGATGCAAATGTGTGGGTGTGCACAGGTGTGCAGGGATGTGTATACGCATGTTTTGAGCCCACTTGGGCATGGGCCCACACATCATCCCCTGGTCTCTAAGGGAGCCTGTGTGCTTGGGAAGAAGAGTGGGCTGACTACATGGGCCACTGGTTTCTCTAAGAACAAGCCAGTGTAGAGGAGGGAGCATAATTGAGTCAGCCTTCAGTCCACTTAATTATTTAAGCCACCAACGGCACAGGGTTATGAAGCTGAGATTAACCACTGGCCCTATAGCTGCGAGCAATACATATTTCCCCCTCTTTTGGCCTTTTTTATTCACCAAATTGAATCAATTTATTAAAGTTGCTCACAATCGATTTGTTCTGATTCTCCAATAGTGAGGAAGAGAAACGTGGCATCAGGGCCAAATTTCACTCATTGAAATGAACCTCCAGCCAGAGGGCCCCCAGCCAACCTAACACTTGCCACTCCCTATTCCCTCTACTACTGAGTTTCCCTGTCCCTGAAGATGAGGACACACCCAGCTGCGTGCCTGAACCCCAGGGCCCCTCTGACCGACCCCAAACATTGCACTGAAACTTAATCCTGACCCACTTGCTGCCCCAGAGCAAGTCATCTGAGTGAACCAAGCTTTCCAAGGCTGTACCCAAACAGGAAAAGGGGCATAGCAAACACCTCACCCCAGTAATTCTTCCCTTGTGCCTCTGATGCCTCCATTAGAATAATTGATCCTCAGAGTAATAACAATAACAGCTAACATTTACTGAGAGTTTCCTATATTTCAGGCATTGTATGACCTCACTGCATGGTATAGAGACTATGATTATCTCAATTTTTAATGGAGACACTAAGGCTGGAAAGGTTAAGTGACTTGCCCAAGGTTACATAGGCAGCAAGTGGTTGGGCACACACAGTATATGAGCTAGCCAAGAGCCATCACCAAGCTTCCTTTTTCTTTCCTCCCTTTACTCTGTGATTACAAAGCTGAGCACTCATCTTCCTAGCTTCCCTTGCTGCTAGGAGTAGTCCTATGACACAATTTTAGCCAATAAGAATCGGCATTCCTTTACAGATAAAAAGATGAGGCCTAGCTAAGGAAGAACCCTGTGCCTTTCCTGTTTCCCACCTCTTCTTCCTTCTGATTATTTAAAGGGAACACAGATATGATGACCAGAGGTGCAGCAGCCACCTTGTGACTGTGAGGCAGATTATCTATAAATATGTGCATGATGGAGCAAGAAAACGGAAGGATCCCAGGTTCCCAGTGACATCTTTGGGCTACTGTACCAGCTCAGGACTGCCTTCTCCCAAACTGCTTATTGGATGGGCCAGATAAACCACTCTCCTGTTTTAGGCTCTTTCCCAGTGTCTCTTGCTGCTCCCTGCCTACTGCATTCCCAGAAGATAAGAATCCAACACAAGCCATTTGGTTCCAGAGCCCCTGATCTTAGTAATCTTATCCCACCTGTCACTGACTTTACACAGGACAAATTTGGAGGCTCTTTGTGATATAATTTCTTGTTTACAGCAAATTTTTCAGACTAGTTTCGGATTCACATCAAAATTGAGACAGAGGTACAGAGGTTTCCCATATATCCTCTGTCCTCACATACGCATAGCCTCCCCCACTATCAACACCCCCCACCAGAGTGGTACATTTGTTACAACTGATGAACCTGCATGGACTTATCTTAATGATCATTGTCTTGCATGCCTCTTGGTGTTGTACATTCTATGGGTTTGGACAAATGTATGATCACATTTATCATATAGAGTATTTTCACTGTCCTAAAAATCTGCCTATTCATCCCTCCCTCTCATCCCCCAAATCCTTGGCAAACACTGATCTTTTTATTGTCTCAATAGGTTTGTCATATTTTTGGAATCATATAGTATGTAGCCTTTTCAGACTAGCTTCTTTCACTTAGTAATGTGCATTTAAGTTTCCTCCATGTCTTTTTATGGCTTGACAGCTCATTTCTTTTTAGCCCAGAATAATATTCCACTGTCTGGATGTGCCACAAATATTCCTCCATTCATTTACTAAAGGATATCTTGGTTGCCTCCAAGTTTTTGCAATTATGAATAAAGCTGCTATATGCATCATATGCATGTTTTTCTGTGGATATACATTTTCCACTCCTTTGGACAAACACCCGAAGCATGACTGCTGGACAGTATGGTAAGAGCCTGTTTAGTTTTGGAAGAAACTACCTTCCAAAGGGGCTACACCATTTTGCAATGAATGAGAGTTCCTGTTGCTCCACATCCTTGTCAGCACTTGGACATAACCTCTTTCCCGGCTCCTCTCATCCCTAACTAACGGGCTGTTTCTCCCATATAACTTGGCAGCTCCTGAACACTGCAGCTCATTGGCTTTAGAAGGGACACCTGACCAAGAGCCGAGCCAATCAGATTCTTCCTTAAGAAAGAGAACCAAGCTTGTGGGAAGGGCATTTGCACTGTCCAGGTTCCCTTAAGAATGATGGGCATGTTCCAGCTGCTGAAAGTGCTTACCCACAAGACACCCCCAGCTGTGAGCCCCTTCAAGAATTCAGCTGAATTAGCCGGGCGTTGTGGTGGGCGCCTGTAGTCCCAGCTACTCGGGAGGCTGAGGCAAGAAAATCGCCTACGCCCAGGAGTTGGAGGTTGTTGTGAGCTGTGTGATGCCACGGCACTCTACCGAGGGCGATAAAGTGAGACTCTGTCTCTACAAAAAAAAAAAAAAAAAAGAATTCAGCTGAAGAGAGTGGAGTAGTTAAACATCTGGTTCTCTCACTATCCCAGGTCCAACTTTCAATGAGATATCCCAACTCAGCTTCCTCCTCTGTCCATTTCTGCATCCTTTCTTTTCCTCCCACAGTTGTTGAGCCTGAGAACACTCCCCAATAAACCTCCTCCACAATAAACTCCATCTCAGTCTGCCTCCTAAAGAACCCAACCCAGGACACAAGAGCTGTAAGGACCTGAGATATGTGGACTGAAGAGACCCCTGTCATCCACGAACAGACAAGAGAGGCAGAGACCTGGAATGTAATGATGCCGGGTCCGCCTGGATGTTCCCTGTTCCCCCGGCTCCAGTACCAAGTTGAGCCGATGACAAAGTGATCACAGACACAAAGCAACTGTACACAAACAGTTTATCACATAAAGAATGAAAGTAAAGAAGGAAGTTATACAAAGTAAAAATATGTTCCAGAAAGAGGGGAACGGGTCATTCTCCGCGAAAGGAGAAAAGCCCTGGAGTCTGAGCACACGTTGCCTTTTATAAGCTCACTAGTTTGTCCTACCTTTCTTCTGACAGGATTGGTTGTTGTTTCCTAACTTTGGGGTGATAGACAGGTTGGAATTATATAATAGATTACATCAGAGGTTTAATTAGACAGTAATGAGCTCTAGGTCAGTTGCAGGTCACTAGGAACTATGTATGTTTCCACTAGGGAACAGTTCCTAGCTGTTTACAATTTGGTTGCTAGCTACAATTCAGTTCCCATTCTCCACCCTATAGCCACTTCCTTGACACCTGTTTACCCTCCACCAGACCTAACAGTGAGAGGCAGCCATGAGCAACCATGTAGGCCTAGGAAAGGAAGTAACGTGAAGCACACATCCATGCTGGTTCCTGAAGGTTTACCAGCTCCTGAGGCAGTTCCTTGCATAGCCCTGAAGTTCTGTGAGACACCCCTGATTCCTCATAGTATCCTCCCTGCTCTGTTGAGCTAGCTTAAGTGGATTTCTATTTCTTAGTTATTTTTTTAAGACTTTTTATTTACTTTTTGTTGTTGTAGGTTGCAGTTTTGGCCGTGGCCGGGTTCGAACCCACCACCCTCGGTATATGGGGCTGGCACCTACTCACTGAGCCACAGGCATCATACTATCTTCAAGCAATATATACTTCTGCCCTGCATTTGATGGAAAAGAAAACTAAAGCCCAGAGGAAAAGGGTCTTCCCTAGGGTCACAGCAGGTTAGTGAAAGAGCCAGATCTTTATCTTTTATTCATGTAACAAATAGCTACTGAGGATCTACTATATGCTGTGAATTGTGTCACTTGGGGGCCATAACCATAGCAAGGCAAACATAATTGTGCTCACAATCCAATGAGAGAGAAAGACAAGTAAACATAACAATTACAATCCAGCGAGACAAGTGCTATGGAATCACTTAAGAGGGCACTTATCCAAGTCTTGGGAGCTCATGAAAACTTCCTAGAGGAGGTGACATCTAAGCCAAGAACTGCAGGAGCCTTCCAGGAAGAGGAAACAGAATGTGAAAATGCTCAAAGTTGAAAGGGAGTGGAATAGAATTCACATGTTGGTTTTTTCTGCTCAACATCTTTCCCTTGGCAGAACCACAGCTTTCCTGGGCCTATGTGGCTTCTGCGAGGTTGCCAATCACTGGGCCTGTATCTCTCACAAGATTCGGTCTATGCCTAGTCTAGCTCAACAGAATCTCTCTCAATAATCCAGATCTCTAATGGAGACACACAAGGATAAAAGGTGGCAAGCTCTGGGGCATCTTCTGGCTGTTTCCTAGAGAGACTACCCATGCTACTCAGGTCCCAGAGCTGCTCTGGCTCCTGAGACCCATTGTCCAGCTTTTTCTTCCATTCTGTGACCTATTTCATTGTCTCTTCAATAAATCCTCTGTTCTTGTTTAACTTTTTCAGAGTCAACTTTTGGTGTTTACAACCAAATAATCCTGAATAGGAAATTAGTGCCAGAAGTGGGATTCATGAAAAACCCGTAGGGATGTGTGAGCTACTTGGAATTGGTTTTCACAACTCTATGGGGGAAAATCAGTAAGACTCTGGTTCGTATTATTGGATAGGAAAGTGGTTGCCAATGGTACACTGTGGTGAACAAGTAATCATGTTATACCCTCCAGTCACCTGGGAGCACATGCCAACCAAAAGTGAAAGCAGCTGCCATGGGCCAATTTATGAAGTATGAGGAATGCTGGGACCACAGATTGGATGGTTGGTCCTAATACTGATAATTTAAAGCAAGAAAATGACAGGCTCAAATCAAAATGTTTGCCTCAAGGCACAGAATAAAATTCAGGGCCATTATATGACCATGCTGAAAGAATCTTTTATTGCATATAGCCATGGAGTTGAAATTGCTGAAGACTGAACTTGGAGATTGATTTATTTTGAAGTTGCAGAATTACAGTGTCAGTTGAATTCCCAACCTCACCAAGTCCCTTCTGTGAAATGGAGGGAATTGGTAGGGAAATATTAGTACCCTATTGGAATAGTGATAGCTGGGAAGATTGTGAGGACCAGAGGACCCTAACCCCCCAAGTACCTCACTGCAGCACCCTTGAGCTCCCTTGCTACCCACCCCTCACTCTTTTCCCCAGAATATTCAGGATCTGAATACAATATGGTCTAGGTGGTAGAATTCAGAATCAGGGTAGGGGAGAGAAGTGTTATACCCAGAAGAAATTGCAGAAATTCACTCATTTATATTCCTAAAGCATGAGGAATATGTGTGGAAATGGATTTTGAGAGTACCTTGATCGAGGTGGGAAGGATGTAAGTGTGGACTTAGCTACATTTATTGATACGGGTGCCGTTGCCTGAAATTTGCATTCAGGGTGTTATCTCAGGCAGTTGGCAGAAGTTCTGACATTTTACAGAAGTCACAAATGTAAACCTGGACCATATGATGATCCACACTAATTGGCAAAAAAGGGACCAGAAAATCTTTGGCAGAATTAGAGGAATGAAGTCAAAATACTCTGAGATAGGAATGCTGAGCAGATCTCTCAATTCATATCAATTCCAGGAGACTCTCCCTTCCTCTTTCCCTTGAGGATGATATCAGTCAAAAAGGATAATAATCTTGTCATTTTTATTATCAGAAAATTAGTAATGTGTTTCAGATACACAAAAGGTATAAAGAATAATGAAACAAACATCCATGAACCTCTTAGACAACTTAAGATATGAAATGTGTTATCTTGAGTCCTCCAGGAAGCAGACACCAAGATGGGATTAGAAAACAGCTGCGAAGGAAAATGGGGAGGGAGGCGGAGGCACTGGGTAGAGTCTTCAGATTGCCGCAGGCTGGCCTCTAAGACAGAGGGAAGGAAGGAAGGCTGGGTCAGGAGAGCCTCAGACTCTAGAGCAGTTCTGAGAAAGTTCCAGTAAGGCTAATGGTTTCATAGTGGCCTGTGAAAGGAGCCCCTGCACCTCACAGGACTGGGCCTGCCTGGTATCCCTACTGGGCACAGGAGGGCTGGGCGCTGCTTGGACAATTGTGGCATTGGCACAACACAGTGGAGAACTCAGAGTGCAGCTGCTGGGGTCACAGTTCAATTATATGCACTACAAAAGGCAATGAGAGAGGCACATTGTCATAGCTGTGTATGGAACATGGCCACTACCAATGAAGCCCTTTACCAATCTCTCCCAATCTGAAAAATGGGTTCAGCTACTCTCTCTCTAGTCTGAAATTATAGCAGAAGGGCTGCTGTTGCAATGGGGATTACAATCTTGGAATGGGTGGGAGAAGTTTCATGGCCCAGTCCAGGAGAAGTAATTATATTAAAATAGTGGGCACAGTTACATGATTATTCCCTAAAGAACAAGGAGTGGGGAGAATTGTCCCGGAGGCAGAGAGCTCTGGGTATAGGCAATTGGTCAAGTTACTCTTTGGGATGAAATGAACAAGTAGCCCAGTGAGGTCCTACTTGGTTCTACATATAACCAAAATCCTCTAGATTTGGTGAACAAGGGGCTCACTTTAGTACGTGTAACTGGAATGGAATTCCCAATCCAGGGTTGTGCCAGACACAGAGCTTCTCAAATGAAGGAGTAGACAGTGCCTTTGAGCTAGGACCTGTTATAGCATACAGGAGACGTGATGAATCTTCTGTCCAATTTCATCCAAAGGCACTTCTGCCCTATCCCTGGGTTATCGAGCACTGGAGAAAGGGATAGTTAGACATTATCTGAGCCAACTCTCACTCCTGGGGACAGAAATACTTTTGTCTTCCATAGGCAGAGGAGCACTTCAGGGGCTCAGGGATAACTGTGTTCCCACCCAAATTCAGCCTACAGTAAGTCAGTGGGACTTCAACCCCCTCCAGCAATTACCTCTCAAGTTGCTGAGAAGAAATAGAGGCCTTTGTGGGTGACGGAAAACCCACATCAACTTCCTGACCACAATAGTCAGGTGGGAGATTATTTGTCGTCCTACGGCCTAAAAACACAGTAAATTGGGTGGCGCCTGTGGCTCAAATGAGTAGAGCACTGGCCCCATATGCTGGAGGTGGCGGGTTCAAACGCAGCCACAGCCAAAAACTGCAAAAAAACAAACAAACAAAAAACCAGTAAACCAACAGCAACCCTACAGCTCTGAGGAGAATGTAAACCTCAGCATCACCATCAAACCCTGGGTGTAGTAGGGACAATTCTGACCACATTCCCTTCTATCCCACAGGTTGGCCAGGGTGGAAATAGCCAGACCTTAGCAAATAGCAGTGGCACACTGTAAAATTAATCGGGTGAAAGCTCCATTTGCAGTTGCTGTCCCAGATGTGGTCTCCTTGGTAGAGCAAATTAATTCAGCCCTGGTGCTTGGTATTCAGTCCCTGATCTGGAGAATGGAATGTGCTCTGTCTGACAAATGGAAAGCACCAGAAGCCTTTGGTTGGCCCCTGACAGGGAGAGGAGCAGGGTGTTATTTCCCTGCCTCAGGAAGTGCTGGCTTCCTGTCCCCTCCTACAGCCCTGGGCCATCTCCTCATCCCAAGGGACATGATGCTTCCAGTGGGCTTGGGTTCTGTACTGAGAGCAAAACGCAAATAAGGTACGACAGGAAGGAAGTCACGGGTGCCCTAGATGTCTGGGTAAGATGCACGTGTGGCAGAGACTGGGGCATAACTCAGGGCCTCAGAGAGAACCCTGCAGGCTCACTGGTCTGAGGCATGTTGGAACATTCTCAGTGAAGGAGACTTTAAAAGGAGGCACAATGCTTGATGGACTTCTTTGGATTTTGAAAGCAGCCTTAAGATCAATTCTTTTTACCAATCTGAAAGGGTTTACTAAGCAACCAGAAAGCATCCAGCTTTGAGTGGGGCCCCAGGCAAGGGGGGCTCTGCAGGGACCCTGGGCTGTGGTCCAGGCCCCTTTGTCTTCAGCCCTTACCAGTGATGCTTAGAGTGTCCAGGGCAGGGCACAAAGCTGCATGGTGGTCAGCCAGCACTGGAGTCTCTAGAGCTTTGGAATAAGCGATTCTTCTTTGAGAAAATGGGCTCTTGCCATGGGCCGAATGCCTGACCCTGAGTTACCAAACAATCTACAGCCTTAGAAGCCCATCATGTGTCAGATGCCACGGTCAGTCCCCCTGGCCCTGTGTGCCCAGCTGTGCTCTGTCCCCAGTAACCCTGTGTACAACCCCATGTTGGGGCCTCTTCTTTCAGTCCCACATGGTGTGACCCTTGATACAGGAGACCAGCAGTATCGGGAAGGAATATTTCAGTTGAAAGTAACAAAATACTGGCTTAAATGGTAGAAGGGATTTATGGGCTCATGTAATTTTTAAAAATACAGTTAATCTGCTTCAGGTTAGGCTGATCTAGCAACCTGGTGATATCGCTGGAAACCCTGCGTCTACTCTCTGCTGTGTCTTCCACCGTGTCCACATTTCCTAACGTTGCCTTCTCCGCCCACGGAGACGACTGGGCTGTCGGCAGTCCTGGAGCCACATGCACATATTCCCCACTTCCAGCCTGGCTCCAGTGAGCACAGCTGACCTACCCTGGGCTGAATTCGGGTGGGAACACAGTTCCCTTCCCCACCATGAGGACTGGCTTGTTCCAAACTGCTGGGTCTGGTGGGCACCTGAGGTTCTATAGTCCTCCCACTAACAGGGGGAACCGAGGCCTCATGTCCTCAGAAAACATGGGCCCTTCCTCAGGCTCCTCAGTTGGCCACTCTTCATTCCATTGGCTCTTGAAAAGTGACACCACTTTTCTTTTTTTTTTGAGATAGACTATGTCGCCCTTGGTAGAGTGCTTTAGCGTCATAGCTCACAGCAACCTCAGACTCTTGGGCTTAAGCGATTCTCTTGCCTCAGCCTCCCAAGTAGCTGGGACTACAGGTGCCCATCACAACATCCAGCTACTTTTTGGTTGTAGTTGTCATGATTGTTTGGCAGGCCGAGGCCGGGTTCAAACCCACCAGTCCCTGTGTATGTGGCTGGCGTTTTAACCGCTGAGCTACAGGCCCCAAGCCGACACCCCTTTTCTGACAATGATTCCTCCTCTTGCCTTTTTTTGTTATAAAAATATTTTCACCCCAGCTTTCCCCACTACGGGCGTTGTGGCGGGCGCCTGTAGTCCCAGCTATTCGGGAGGCTGAGGCAAGAGAATCGCCTAAGCCCCAAAACTGGAGGTTGCTATGAGCTGTGATGCCATGGCACTCTACCAAGGACGATAAAGTAAGACTCTGTCTCTAAAAACTATATATATATGTATTTTCACCCTAAATCCCTTAATTAGATAAAGTCATCCCTTGATATCTTCAAGGGATTGGTTCCAGGACTTCTCTATACCAAAAATCATTGGATGTCCCAGTCCCTGATATAAAATGGCATTATATTTGCGTACACAAACCCTCCTGTATACTTTCGATCATCTCCAGATTGCTTATAATTCCCAATACAATGTAAAGGTTATGTAAATAGTTGGTATACTGTATTGTTTAGGAATTAAGGAGACGGGAAAAAAAAGTCGGTGCATATTCAATACAGACACAACCATTGCAGGCCTCAATGCATTTTCAACAGGCAAGTGGGAACCCACATGTGTTATACTTTCAGACAAAGATGCGCTGGCCATCTATGGATTATCACATGGGATACCCCTGAATCGGGTGCCAGGTTTAGGGGAACCAAACTGCTTTGCTTTGTTATCAGGCACTGAGCAGGAGGTGGGAGCAGTGACATCTTCCAAAGTTCCTCAGGTTGTCACCTGCACGGCCATACCTCTTTGTAAGTTCTTTCTGTTAAGCCTTTATTTTGCCCTAAAGTTATTCTTCTCTGTTCTAAGTCTGTCTTCAGTGCAAGGTAACTGTGAGACCCCAAAGACCACGGCCTGTGAGCAGATCCTGGGAAGCACCCCAGCTTTCCCCACTTCTGACCTGCTGGCACCTCCTTTGTGAGAGAGAGAAACCTTCGTTGCATTACCTTCTAGGTACAAATGATAGTGCTTAATTTCAGACTGCTGTATATTACTTACAAAAACTGGTTTTCCTTGTTCAAATGCTATTTTGCTATCTAAAGAAATTGGCTGTCTTGGCATGGGATACAAACCACAATAATTTTTTCATTAAAATTAATGAAAAACTTCTTCATTTAATGGCTTTTCATTTAGGGGCAAGGTTTTCAGGAATTAATGGCAGTCCTTGGATGAGGGACAGGTGCACTCATCCTGGCCTCCCTGAGTTCTACCTCCACCTCTACCTGAAGCTCATGAGAAAGGGCTCCCTGTCCCCGGGAGGCTCCACGGGTCCTCATTTGTTCCCCTGATGTCATGGAGGTGTCAGTCATCCCACCCTATAGGGCCTCCAGAGTGAAGAAACAAGTGGGCCAACAAATTTCAGTCGAATCTACCCTGCAGTGGGCAGAGTGGGATGAGTGTATTCTTTCTGGCTCAATCCACCCTCGGGGATCACCAAGATGGCACTGGATTGCCATAGTCCCCTATAGGTGACCAGACCCGCAGCATTTCCTGCTCAGAGGCAGCTACAGGGCATTCCGAGCAGTCCCTCTAGATCACAGTGCCCTGACTGCCTCAGGACTAGAGACCAGAGAGCATCTACCCCAAACCAACGTGTTTCAACTGAGGCCCTGGCAGCTGGGCTGTGAGTGGGTGAGGAGAGAGCAGGCCTGCAGGCCGAGAGAGTGTGAGGGTGCTCACATGAGTTAAGGCGGTGAGCAGTGGCAGGAAGGCAGGAAGTAAGGGACAGCAGGACTGCAGAGGTGGTCCGGAGAGGACTGGGCTGGGAGGAGGGGTCGAGCACCATGAAAGGGGCAGCAGGCTATGGGGTGGGGGATGAATGTGACTTTGAATGAGTGGATGCGTGGGCTGTCCAAGCAGGCATGTCCAGGAGGCAGCAGGACAGAGCACAAAGCTGAAGAGTCCAGAGGGAGGTCTGGGCAGAGACGGAGGAGACCTGGGAACCAGGGGAAACGAAAGCAAGGGGAATGGAGCCAACGGCACCGGGCTCTCTGGAGAGGACAGGCCTATTCTACATGTTCTAATGCATTCCTTTCACTAGCGTGTTCCTTTGGGGTTGGAGTGTGTCTTCATCCCAGAGTTCCTTTATTTAAATTCAAACGACCACGAGGAATGACATCCTAAGCCCTTGTGTAAATCAAGTTTTAAGTCATAGAAACTGTACCCAACTAAATGAAGAAAAATTAAAAGGAGGTGGATTTATTGGCTTAAATCAATGAAAAGCCTAGAGCTTCAGATACGGCTGTATCCAGGTGCTCAAGTGTTGTCTTCAGGACTGTCACGACTCTCCTCTGGGCTGGCTTCAGTCAAAGATGGCCCCAGGAAGTCCTAGGTGTTCATTCTAGTAGTTGGAAAAACAGGGCACCTCTCCCAAACCTTAGTGTTGATGGATTTATGAGGCTAAGATCAGGCATCCACCTGGAACAGGAGTGAGGTCAGCCCCCCTCAGTCCACATGGACTAGGAATAAAAGGAGATAGCCAAGTAAAAACTGGGGAGCTGTGATGGGTGTGATGGGGCTGAGACCTAGAATGGAGGCCAGGCATGGCTGATAAGAAAAAAGAACAGGTTCCCAAGGGCTGATAGACCAGAGTTGCTATGCTAGCCCTGGGCTCCTCTACTCTGGACTGTCACATGAGAAAGAAACACAGTGCTCACTTCAGCAGCACCTATACTAAGATGGGAACGATACAGAGAAGATTAGCATGGCCCCTGCACAAGGATGACACGCAAATTTGTGAAGTGTTCCCTATTTTTTGCCAGGCACGGTAGCTCACTCCCGTCATCCTAGCACTCTGGGAGGCTGAGGCCATTGGATCACCTGAGCTCAGGAGTAGGAGACCAGCCTGAGCAAGAGCAAGACCCTGTCTCTAAAAATAGCCAGGCATTGTGGTAAGAGCTTATAGTCTCAGCTTCTTGGGAAGCTGAGACAAGAGGATCACTTGAACCCAAAAGTTCGAGGTTGCTGCGAGCAATAACACCACAATACTCAACCCGCGGACCACTGAACGAGACTCTGTCTCAAAAAAAAAAAAAAAAAAAAAAAAGAGAGAGAGAGAGAGAAATACACTTTTATCTCGTTTAATTCATTGATGGTTTGTTTCTCTGTTCCCAGTCAAATCTAATCCTATTGAATTCACACTCTAATCCTGTGACTCCCAAAGTGGGCACAATGAAGGCCCTAAAGACATTGGGCACTGCGACTTTCCTGGGAAGGGGATAGTGGAGCTCCAGAGCCCAAGGCCATGACCCAAGGTCATCTTCCCCCAACTTCCCGTCTCCCCTCACACATACGCTCAGATCACCCCCATCAGGATCCTGTGACTGGGGGGGGTTCCCAGAGAGCATCACTCCCTGGCCAAACAGGTTGTGTACACCTGCTCTGTCAGGCCTCAGGGACACGGAACTAATAGAACATGGCCCCTCAAGAAGTTTTCAGTGTGTGACAGTCAGGGAGAGCCACGGGGGACAGAGTACAACGGGAAGTTGGACAATTGAGTCTTCCAGGGTGAGCAGGATTCTGCCAGACAGAGAAGGTGTGCCAGACTGGGAGAAGAGCAGCACATCTGGGGAACGGTAAGGAGTTCTCTGTGGCTGAAGTAGGGGATACCTGGTGTGGGAAGAAGGGGAAACAGGCCTGGAAGGCCTCCCCTGTGTCTTACTTGACCACAGATGATGCTTGGCTCCCATTCTGTAAGCCAGAGGTCCTTAAACTTTTTGAACAGGGGTCAGTTCACTCTCCCTCAGACCATTTGAGGGCCGGACTATAGTTTAAAAAAAAAACTATGAACGAATTCCTATGCACACTGCACATATCTTATTTTGAAGTAAACAAAACGGGGCTCAAAGCCTGCGGCTCAAAGGAGTAGGGCGCTGGCCCCATATACCAGAGGTGGTGGGTTCAAACCCAGCCCTGGCCAAAAACTGCAAAAAAAAAAAAAAAAAAAAAAAGGAACAAATACAAATGCAATATTTAAAATGAAAAAAAATAAAAGGTTCCCCCATCTTCAAAAAAAAAAAAAAGACCTCCTAACTTCAGAAAAAAAAGGTGCCCCTTAACCACAAAAAAAGGCCCTACTAACTGCAAAATAAAAAAAAAGATAGACCTCCTAACTTTAAAAAAAAAAAAAATCCTAACTTGTTCTCTCAGTCCTCAGGCAGCAGCAGGCTCTGCACAGGCAAGCTCGTGACTCCGCCAATCAAGAGTCTCAGTCTCACCCAAGACTGAGAGGAGGAGTCAAGAGACAGAGAGAAGGAAGGGAGTCAGAGAGTGCGGCGCACATTCCACACATGTGCACTGTGGCCTGAGACTAGTCAACTGCTAAGCAGGATGGCAGCAGAGGCAAAAACACCCAGCAGGCCAGATAAATGCCCACGGGCTGTAGTTTGAGGACCCCTGCTGTAAGCAATCGGAGCCACCAGGGGTTCTCCAGAGGGAAACTAGGAAGTCAGATTTAGAATCCTAGTGGACAGATGAGGAAATTGAAGTCTAAAGACAGAAAACCATGGGTCTGGGGTCCCGATGTTCACTTATCAGAGGTTCCCAGATACATGAGCCTGGGATGAGCAGGGCTCTCCTGCTGCCACCTGACCCCATGCTGCTCTTGAGGGGAGAGGTCTCTCCTCTGTCCCTCCTCTAAGTGCCTGTCCCAGCCTGGGTGGAAATGTACAGTAACATCCCCACTTTACCAGAGCTACAGTGAGTCACCAGAGGAGCCAGAGCCTCAGAAGAAGATGCAGCCTTCTGGGGGCAGTGCCACTTGGGGAAAGGCCTGCCCCAGGGGCCAGGGTTGGTTCTCACTCTGCTTGGGTGTCAGGATAACAGGGCCGCACTGTGGAACTGGCTTTGTCAACTCCTCCTTGGTGCCAGATCCTGGCTGGGGATGTGAGGGACATTGTGCTTGCAACCCTGAGCACAAGGCAGATCTGTGGACAATTATAATGTGAAAAGAGCTCAGCTGCCGTAGCAATTTCTTTGTACAACTGTATAATCACATTAGTTGTCAACACCCCTCTTCTTGGAATCTAAAGGCTCCATCAGCTTGTGGGGCCCCTCAGATTCCTGCACCACCTCCCCTCACCTCTCCCCATGAGGTCCAAACCCAATCTAAGGCTGGACAGGGGACAGACTCCATCCCATTTCCCCTGCTATCCTCACCACTGTCCTCATTTTCCCCTCCCCACAAAGAGAAACCCAATGAGGACTTTCAGGATGAGTGGGAGGCAGCACAGAAGCAGCTGGGTGGGCCCTGCAAAAGCCGGGCATTATGGCTGAAGCTGGGGTGTGTGTCCCAGGAGGTACTGGGAGAACAGGGAACCAGGGCGAGACCAGGTGGAGAGACAGGTCTCCGTGTTACAGGACTTAAATGTAGGACTGACATTGGTGATGGGGAGCCATTGACACTTCTTCTGGACAAGGGGCCTCAGCCTTCACCTGGCCCCGGCAGGCCAGAGCTGCCAGCCACAGCCCCAACAGCCCTAGGCAGCACACACAGCTCAGACTCTCTCTGGCATAAAGTTCCCCAGGCTGCCCTGTCTCCAAGCCCAGTGACAGCTCGGCCAGTAGCTGCAGAAGTGTGGGAGGGAACAGCACTTCACCCACAGACAGAGACAGGCAGCTTCAGGAGCCTTAGCAGATGGGGAGGGGCACAGAGGTGCAAGGTCATCTGACTCTCCAGGTCTGTGTGAGTTTGCACGGATGACAGAGCCTTCTCACACTCCTCTCCCTGCAGCCCAAGAAGACAGTCCTTGCACCTCTGGCCTCCCAGAGGACCCTGTAGAGGCCTCTGTCATTGCTCTAATGTTACTGTTTGGCAACCCTCTAAGGTCTGTCTCCCTAATGGACTGCAGTTTCCTCAAGGGCAGTGACAGATCATTGCCATGACCACAGGGAGTTGCAGCATCTACCTGCTCAAGAAATGCCTCCTGAATGGACAAGTGCACTGAGGATGGCACAGGAGGAGCTTCTGCGGGTCTAAGCCCCTGTGTGTGCCCACCACGCCTGCTGGCTGGTCTGGCCTGCATCCTACCTCACCCAGGGAAGTTCTGGAGGGAGGAGGGGTTGGTTTTCTTTGCTGCTCATTTGCATGACAGGTGTTGGCAGTTTATCTAACTGTGATAATGAAGAGGATGGAGGGGTGCTAATTCCTTCTCACTTTATTGAATCCACCAATCCTTCACAGCCTCTGGGCCCTGAGAGGGGGTGATTAAAAGACACTTCAGCACGCTGGTTATTGTCAATTAACAGACTCCAATATAAACAATTAATAAAGCAGCAGTGGGAGACAAGAGAGAGGGATTCAATCCCCCAGCCTGGGCAAGCTCCGCCAGCTCTTGGGCCTCTGGGCATAGCCACGCACAGATGGCCCTGCCTGGGGGTGAGTGGTTAGGGGTGATGGATGCCAAGGGGTGGTACAGAGATGCCAGGGGGGAGAGTGGGGCTGTAAGTCCACCCCTGCTGATGCCAATGAGGCCACACTGGGGAAGGGAGAGGACTTGCCACGTCCCTGGAAGACTACCTGGCCAGTGATTTGGGGACCATATAGTCTATGCCCTTCTCTCGCCCACCCCCTTGTGCCGGGCTGTCGTGTCTCTTCAGCTTCCTGAGCCTAAAGAGCCCTCACTGGCCACTGTACCTTTTAGGGTAGCCTTCATGACTCTTTCTCTCACCAGGCTGCCTCCTCCACTCCCTGTAACTAACTTGCCTTCCCCTGCAATAAATGTGCTACACCATGGGCAACTTTCAGGGTCACAGTGTGAGCTCCCAAAAGTGCCTCTCTGAGCCCACTCATGCCAGATGCCCCAAACATCTCGAGGGAGAAATCCTCAAACTCACCTTGAGGAAGGTGTGAAAATACGCAGCCTTGAGGGGCTAAGGGACGTACCTAGTAACCGAAGGAGTTAGTGGTGCTGCCTGGATTTGACTCCAGGTCTGGGCACTGAAGGCCACACATGCTGTAGACCAAGGTTTCCCAAATTTGTGCTATAAAGAGCCATCCAGCTCTGCCAGCCACACAGTCTGCCAATGTGGTGCAAAAGCAGCCTTAGACAATATGCAAACAAACATGTGGCTGTGTCCCAATAAAGCTTTATTACTAATGCTGAAATTCGAATTTCATATAATTTCACGTCACAAAATAGTATTCTTATTTTGATTCTTTTTCCGTTCATTTAAAAATGTCAGATCTAGCCTTAGGATTCTTTGGGACTTCCCGGGCATTCTAAAGGGAACCTTCCTGGGAAATGACTCAGGAGAGTGGGGACAGGAAATTGAAAGTGCCCCTACCCAGCTGTGCTGGTGCGAGGGTAAAAGTGGAGTGCTAGACCCTGTTTCACCAGGGAACCAAATGGCCGCAAAGCATGGCCATACAGTGCAGAAAGCCAGGCTGAGAGGCAGGCGTGGGCAGAAGTGAGCACAAAGACACAGACAGGGTGGACTAGTCGGGCTGTCCCACTGCCCACTGGCATGGGGGCAGGACATGGGCAATCCAAAACGGCGCCAAGCCTTGGCGTTTGGATCTGGGACAGTTCCTGCTTTCATGTGGGATTTCGGATGTGTCTGATGTTCTGGAACTTCAGTGTGAATAAATGAGAACACACTTGAGAGAGATGAGACATCTTCTCTCCTTGCCCCTAGTCACCTTATTCACTCGCCAACGAACATTTTTTGAGCATCTACTAAAAGGGGCTTATTTTTCAGTTTGAGACAAAGCCATCCAGTTTTGGAGCATCTTTGGAAATGTTCCCGGAGGAGGAGAGTGTTGTGTTTAGAGTTTGGGGTTGCCAACCACGTTCCCAAGCCACCTGAGAATAACTAGAGGACATTCCATATCAACAGAGCAGGTGTGGAATCTCTTGAGGAAATTCCCGGTGTTGGCAAAGCAAGTAATTTAGCAAAGCCAATGCCATGTCAGCGGCAGCAGGAGGTTTCCTGGAAGTCTTGTACAAGGCAATGGTGGCTGGTGTGAGCGAGCACAAGGCCTTTGAAAGGCTGAGAAGTGAGCTTGCCGTCTGCCCTCCATGGGGCACTCTGCACCTTTCCCTGCTGGCCTCTTTCCATCTCAACCCCACAATGCACCCCTCAGCCCTGGGGCAGGTGGCAGAACCAGAGCTCTGTGGTCACAGGAGCGGCAGGGCCCCTCACCCAGAGCCAGGACTGGTTCAGGCCAGGGTGCAGGGCGTGTGGATTTCCTTTTCTCGTCCTGTACCTACAGCCCATCAGAAATCCCGCTGGCTCTGCCTTTAAGATGTGGCTCATTGTGGTTTTGATTCGCATTTCCCAGATGACTGTCATGTTGAGCTTTATTTCATATATCTGTTGGTCATTTATGTGTCTTCTTTTAAGAAATGTCTATTCAAGTCTTTTGCCCATTAAAACCACCATGAGATATAACCTAGATCTTGTTAGAATGGATAATTATCAAAAAGATAAAAGATGGCATGTGCTGGCAAGGCTGTGGAGAAAAGGGAAATCTTATCTTCAGTGGGAATGTAAATTAGTACAGCCATTATGGAAAACAGGATGGAGATTCTTCAAAATACTACAAATGAACTATCGTATGATCCCACAATCCCACTACCGAGTACACAAGTATGTCCCAAGAAGTAAAATCGTGTGTCAAAGAGATACCTGCACTCCCATGTTCATCGCAGCACTATTCACAGTAGCCGAGACACGGAATCAACCTCGGTGTCCTTCGGCAGATGAATGGACAAAGCAAATGTACAGACACACGATGGGATACTATTTGACCATAATAAAGAACAAAATCCTGTCACTGCAACATGGATGGACTGGAAAACATTGTTAAGTGAAATACATTAGACACAGGGGACAAATACCACATGTGCTGACTCCTGTGGGATCTAAAAAGTCATTCCTACAGAAGTAGAGGGTGGAAGGAACCCAAGACGTGGGCTGTTGAGGGAGGAGGAGAGATTGGTCCAGGGATTTATAACTACAGTGAGATAAGGTTGGATGGCTCCCTCCTGCCCTGGGAAGTCCAGAATGGGCAAATATATAAAGACACAAAGTATTAATAGATAAGTAATTTTCTTTGGCTGGAGGGTGGGATGAAAGGGAAGGGGGAGAAATTGAGAGCAGCTATCAATGGTTATGAAATTTCTCTCTTGGGTGATAAAACACTCTAACATTGATTGCAGATGGTTGCACAACTCTTGTGAACTTACTAAAAACCATTGGATTGGATACTTTTAAGTGAGTGAATTGTGTGATACGTGAATTATAACTCCATAAAGCCATTTTTTTAAACAGTGCTCCAAATCTGCCTGCTGCCACTCTAGCTGGAACCTGGAAGAATGCAGTCACCCCCTCACTGATCTTTACCCTATAGGCTTTACCCCTGCAAACGGACCTTCTGAGACCATCAATCACACCTCATTCCTTCTCTGGTCTCCAGATCCCAAGGCTGCTTGTCATCCCCCCAATGAATCTAAAATTTTACCATGGTGGACAGTCTGCAAACTCACTGCCACCACCCTCTTCCACTCCCGGCCACCTGCCACACTGGTTTCCTTGCCTTTCGTCCACCATCCATCCTTCCTAGGCCCGTGGGCTCCCTCTCTCCCTTCCTGCTTCTTCTCTGACCTCCTCTTCATTGGTTTCCCTGACTTTATTCCCCTGGAGTAGCACCTGGGGTCCATGGGTCCCCCAAAGATCCCAGGACAGAATTCAGGGGATCTGTGAATGTGGATGGGGGAAAAGTCACACCTCTCTTTTCGCTTCTCTTTAGTTGAACTTTAGCACTTTCTCTCATTGCCCATGTTAACAACAAACCACGGTGGCGGTCACAGAACCTTGGACTTTGTCACTCATAGCAAGTGCAGATAGTTTCAAATTACATCATAATTGCAGCAGAAAACCTGAAATATCACTTAAGCTCAACCCTACTTTAAGGTGATGGTTGTTTTATTAGACCCACTGCTCAATCTTATTATTTAGTACATTAATAAAAAGCACACATTTGGGGGTGGCGCCTGTGGCTCAAAGTAGTAGGGCGTTGGCCCCATATAACGGAGGTGGTGGGTTCAAACCCAGCCCTGGCCAAAAACTGCAAAAAAAAAAAAGCACACATTTTGCTTCATCACAATTTTTCCTTTATATTCTGATTACTGCATTTTAATATAATTGGTTTCCCTTGGATATTATCAATTTTACTTTGCAGATGTTAGAAGTGTTATTCTAAGAAGGTGCCCATAGGCTTCCTTAGACGCCAGAGGGGTCTGTGTCACAACAAGAGCAAGGAGTCCCTATTCTAAAATGTGAACTGTGCAAAGAGGGCCTGGCACCAAGTAGGAGCTCAAGAAATGTTGGTGGGCAAGGAGGGAAGGAAGGAGCCAGCACAGAAGGAGCATAGGTGAGTGGTGCGATCACAGCCTGGGTTTGATCCCAGCTCTTCCACATACTCCATGTGGAGTCTTGGGTGCCTCCTGTGCCTCCTAAAGCCCCAGTTTCTTTATCTGTAAGATGTCACAATCATACCTGTATCGTTCAGTTATTGTGAAAGTAAAACAGCACGCCCAGCTCCTGGCCTGAGACACGGTGAGTGCTTGATAAACTGCCCATCTTTTGGTCAAAGTGCTAGGCTTTTGCCCCTCCACTCTCACTCTCTAGATGTTCGGGAATCTGAAGGCCCCACACACTCCAGGCAGGCTAGCCAGGGCTGGACCACAGGCAGGGTCTGGCACAAATGTTGGGAAGGAGGACCTGAGGGCTTGGGGCAAGCCTGGTCCCACTGGCCACATTCCAGCCAGGTGCCCCACAGGCTGTTTCCCTGTTTCTCTCCTGAGCCCACCCCAGGGGCCAGCTTTCTGCCTTTCCTGCTCAGGGAGTCCCAGACTAGCATCTAGGGCCCCCAGCACCTGTTGCTTGAGATCCTGCCTCCCAACCTTTTGCCTATCACAACACGTGCAAAAGATGACAACCATTTGTAACAGAGGGCAACGACACTGGAGGCAATGCGTCTTGCTGGCTCCCCGAGGACAGAGGATGCACCTCTGGGCAGCTGCCTTGTTCTCACACAGGCAGAGCGTGCTCCCACCTCAGGGCCTGGCTGGGAACACACTACATCCAAATATCCGCGTGGCTTGTCACCACCACTTCTCACTGGCACAGGTTCCAGTCTTGTCCATACCTGCCAGGAGTCTGGGGTGGTAGAAAGCCCCTGGCTTTGGGGTCTGTCTCACTATCTGTAAATACCACAGTACCCTGGCTTTCTTGGGTTGATGAGAACAGAGGTGTCGTCCGTGTGTCCCTGGGTAGAGGGGCTATGCTATGACTGGGGCCCTGTGAGCACTGGTGGTCCTGTCCCGTTCTGCCTGAGTTTCTTTCCTGCTGGAAAGAGAAAAGCCTATAGTTCTGGGGTGGGGTCTCCATCCAGCCAGCGGCCTATCTTCCCGGACCTTGAGAGGATCAGCCCCGACCCCTACTGCCTCACAGCTGCCAGCCCATTCCCCCCTCCCCACTGCCCTTTGAGGGAGCTGAGGTAGATGTCACTGGACCAACCTTACAGATTGTGAATTCAAGGTTCCAAGAGGAGAGGTGACAGCACCAGGTCTTTTCACTGTGTACAATGCTGCGATCCTTCATGCTGGACTGAGCAATATAATGTGATGTCCACTTAAATAGACACATGTCAATTATGGAGTTCTCGTGGGACCATACTTCTACGCCTAGGGAGGTGGGCCTTGAGAATTTGGGGGTTGAATCCTCTGCAGGGATGTCAGCCTTCACTTACTGAGTCCCCACCAAGTCCCAGGCAGAGGTGAGGAGCCTGGGCCAGGCATGCCAGTGCCAGCCAGCTACATGTCAGGTCTGCATGGTGGGGAAGTCTGGGGGAGAAAGGGAGCAGGGGCAAAGAGGAGGCACGAGAGTAAACGGAGCCCCATCTTGAAGAGACTGCAAGTTTGAAACGTCTAGGGATGCTGGGGAGGAGATGAGGACGGAGCGCTGATTCAGCAGACTGAGCTTTAGCCAGGAAAAGCAAACTGACAGCCACAAGGACCCACTCAGTAACCATAGTGCTGGATAAAAAAAAATGTTGGTAAAGGAAAAAGGAAGCTGGCAGCTGGGACCTCATGTGGCTATAGAAGGCACATCTGCACCTCTGGACAAAGCCAGGTGAGGAGGGGATCCCAGAGACTAGGGATGATGCTGAGCCATGGACCCCACCCACTCGCTGTCTCCTCCCTGCCAGAACTGTCCTCCATGCATCTCCTGATTTACAAAGGAGTCCAGAAAAAGACCCGGCAACTATCAGTTGCAGTGGGTCCAGGGGAGGCGGCACCCCGGCAAGCTTCTGCAGGCTATTTACCCGGGTTGGGTAGCCGGGAGAGCAGGAGGCAAGCAGGGTGTATTATCTCTTTTGGTGGTTGAACATTTGGATGTGCTAGTACATGTATCTGTACATGTGTACTCACGTCGTGTATGTGCATATGTGTGTGTGTGCACAAGCCTGCATTTTGTGCACATGTGCCTTGTGTATGCGTGTGTGTGTAGTGCATGGGTGCCTATGCAAGGGGAGCGTGTGGGCGCTAAAGAGCTCTACGGGGAGAGATCAGATCAAGTAATGGAGGAAGATACTCACTGTTGCCATCACCCCTCGCTGAGGCTGGCTGGCTGGGGACATATGGAGGGAACAAAAAGCCTGGGGATCCTTCTCCCAAAGGTGCCAACCACCAGCAGGGGAGGAAGGGAGGGGGAAAAGCAGCACCTTATTTAAATGCAAATGACTGAAAGACAACTTTCTTTATTAAAATGCAAATTGCATTTCAGTCTCTGACACCTGAGTGCTAAAGCCACAGAATTCAACCAGGAATCAAAGCTGAAGGACCCCCATGCACCTAGGACAGTGAGAGGCCCCATTTCCTGAGCATATGAAGCAATGGGGGGCAGAGGATGGGTGGCAGGTGGGCTTGGCTGCTGAGCCAGGTGCTCATCCTGCCTTAGGGATTTGGGGAGAGAGAAGCAGCCACTGAGGCAGGAAATGGGGTGGGAAGTCTGGACTGTCAGCCCCATGGGGGACCAGACAAGAATTTCACAGGTCATTGCCTGTGGGCTCTCTGCCGACTGGGTCAACACACTGCGTGGTTTCCTAATAAGATAGGGCTCCCAGGTCAGCCTGGAGCCTTCAGTTGGGAAGTGATGAGAACTGTTTGTCTGGTTGCCAACATCATTAAACCAGTTGCCTCTCGGGTGGTCAGGACCTGACAGAGCATCAGGGTTAACCTAAAGTACCCACTAGCTCCAAGCTCAGGCCCCAAGGTAGGCCCTCCTGCGTCAGCCGCTCCAAGGTAGGCCCTCCTGCGTCAGCCGCTCTTCCCTCTAGGGGCCTCAGGAGCAGGCCTGCCAAGCTCCCTGGAACAGCTGCGCAGGCCCTGAGGGTGAGTGGGGGCTACAAACGGGCCCATGCCCTGCTTCCCCAGCTGGCTGACCTGGCAAGAGGTCAAGTCCTCCGGAAAGCAGAGTGTCTTTCTACACACAAAGACATGCTTGACTTAGTGCCTTTCTCTAATTCATCCACCCACAGAGGGTGCCTTTTCCTAATTTGCACAAAGGTGTTGAGGCTGGGGGCCCCTAAGACCTCTGACTCCTCTTTCTGCTGCTTCCCTCACCCCTCTTAGACCTTACCTCTGCTCTTTGCTCCTTGTCCCCCAGGGCTCAACACTTTTTTCCACCTCCCTCTCTCCCTGTCTTCCAGCCATTATCCTACCCTCTCTGCACCCCTTCCTCTATAGATCCTTTTGGCTTGTCCCCTAGAATCACCTGGCACTGAGGCCTTACCCACGAGGATCCAAAGCAGGTACAGGCAGCACGGGAAGGGTGGGCCGGGCCCTAGCTGACTCAGACTGGTGCTGGCACGTGCAGAGAGCCCAGGGCATGGGGGAAGGTCCCGGCTCCTTCCATCTGCCAAGCTCCTAATATAGTCAGCAGCAGCAGAGGGGAAGCGAGGGAGCGGGGGAAGCAGAAGGCAACTTAGAGCTGGAGGGTGACAGGGCTGCTTCCTCCATATAAATAGTCCCGTCTGTCGCCTTGGGGGTGGCAGCTTCCTGGGGCACTTCTGATGTCATCGGCTTCCCAAGAGAGCTTTGCCAGTGCCTAGTGGGGGCCTGGGATGCAGGCCAAGCAGTGCTGGGGGCCACCCCAGTGCACCCTGGGTCTCAATTCCCTGGCAGTTCTGGCCTTTCCTAGTCATCTTCTTGCCCCTGGACACACACAAACACCCACACCCCAATCTGTGTAGGCCTTGCTTGAGCCCCTCTGAGGTGCCTACCTACAAGGGGACCCTTCCTGGACACCACCCACAAATCACCCAGGTGCTGTCCTGGCTAGAAGGAGGCCTCCCTGAGGGACCACAAAGAGCTGGAAATCTCATTCAGCTCCCCATCTCACCACAGGATGGGTCCTTGTATAACCAATGATGACGTTTTGAGATATGCATGGCTCCTGGCTCTTGCCACACTGGCTTCACCCTCCTCAGCCCATCCCTGTTTGGATGTCGGGGACCTGGCTCCATGCCCCGGGGAGCAGAGCTAGGCTTGCCCCTTCACACCTCTCCCGGATACCTCCACTCTGCCCGACTTCTGGCTTCTGTCTGGTATTTCTGAGTCTGGCTGTGGGCTTGTCATGGAAGTAGAGGACACAGAGCTGCTCCCAGGGCTGGGGCTGTGTTTCCCCACCTCAAGCTATGCGCTCCCCAAGGACTCTACACATGCCAGCTCTGTAGTATCAGGAAAGGCCCTGCACGTCACCTCCCTCAGAGAGAGCTTCTCACGGGACCTGCCCTGTGAGGACGATGCAAGCAACAGTCCCTGGCACTCTGCCCTGCCTCCACTCCCAGTTCTCTTGGAAGAGTCCCCCCGCCCAGGCTGCTACACACACAGGGCGCAGGTGCTAAGCTGTGGGCCCAGAGCAGCCCCGCCAGTGCATCCCTTCCACCCTTTCCACTTGGTGCCCACCCACTCAACTTCCAGGCGCCACCATCTCACAGAGTGCGATGACAGAGACCGCCTGCCTTCCCACGCGCCCCGACCAGCTGGGAATTGGAAGGGTAGCTGTGGGGCCTGTTCTGGCCACCTCCCAGCATTGCCGTGGGACTGAGCACCACTTGCTATGGCGCTGCCTTCCCTCCTGCTTCTCTCTGCTTTTCCCGGGATCACCTACCAACTAAACTTGGATCCAATTGGGTATGAGTCCTTATCTCAAGGCCCGCCTCTGGGGAACCCCAACGAAGAGTTCCACACTGTTGTGAGGCAGCTCTCTGCAGCACCAAGTGACACTGAGGAAAGGGGTCTTCCTTCAGCTGCTCTGATGGCTACAGGGCCAGGGCTTTCAGGAGACACTTTGTTATCAGGGTCTGCAGACCCTCTGCTGCCTTTGGTGCGGTGACAGAGCCACCTCCTCTCATGTTCTTGGTCCACATGTCAGTGTCCTCTTATCAGCCCTTCTGAAAGAGGCTGAGGAAGCCTATGGGTGACAGAAAAATCATGGCCAGTTCTTGGGGAGGTGGGGTCAGAAATCTGAAGATTCCTAACATGCTGCCACTGACAGGTAACAGGTTGTTTACTGCACAAGGGCATCTGGCCAAAAGGACAGCCCCTGTTGTTCTTTACACAAAGCTGGCACATACCTGTGTCCTTTGAGGGGGGAGGGGATTTCTTTATATAAAGGGACAGTGTGTGGCTCAGCGCCTGTGGCTCAACGGGCTAAGGCGCCAGCCACATACACCTGAGCTGGCGGGTTCGAATCCAGCCCGGGCCCGCCCAAGAACAATGACGGCTGCAACCAAAAAAACGGCCGGGCGTTGTGGCAGGAGCCTGTAGTCCCAGCTACTTGGGAGGCGGAGGCAGGAGACTCGCTTGAGCCCAGGAATTGGAAGTTGCTGTGAGCTGTGATGAAATGGCACTCTATCCAGGGTGACAGCTTGAGGCTCTGTCTCAAAAAAAAAAATAATAAAAAATAATAATAAAGGGACAGTGTGGGCCTCAGCAGTCCTGCTTATGAGGCATTTTTTTTTTCTTGAGACAAGAGTTTCACTTTGTTGCCCTTGGTAGAGTGCTGTGGTGTCACAGCTCACAGCAACCTCCAACTCCTGCGCTTAAGCAATTCTCCTATCTCAGTCTCCCAAGTAGCTGGGACTACAGGTGCCCGCCACAACACTCAGCTATTTTTTTATTGCAGTTTGGCCTGGGCCAGGTTCAAACCCGCCACCCTTGGTATATGGGACCAGTGCCCTACCCACTGAGCCACAGGCGCTCCCCCATGAAGAATGTTATTACCCACATTTCAGTGTGGAAACTGCAGCACAGAAAATGTAAGTAATTTGCCCAGGAGTTCGCAGCATATAACTGAGCCGACCTCCGAAAAAGAGTTCTGGCTTCAGCATCTGTATTCCTAACCACACTGCCCCACACTGCCTTGACAGAGCTAAGCCAGCTATGAGAGCTAGAAACTTGGGGAGGGTTCAGACTCCTGGGGCCAATCAGTCCTGAGACAAGGGGATTCCAGAGAAACAGGGGGCGTCACCTCTCCTCAGCTGACCAGGGGCGTGAGGCCCCACGCCTGAGCTGTCTACTGCAGGAGGAAGGACACCAGCTCTGTGAACCTGAGCAAGAAACCCAGCCTCACAGACGCTCTATTTCCCCACCTAGAAAATGCAGTTGACAGGCCTGCCTCACTGGCCAGGATTAATCCAGCTGTGCAAGGTAAGGAGGTGTCCCAGAGTGCCTAAAATCAGACCTAGAATTGCCCAAGTCAGAGCTTAATGCATACTTGTCATCTACTTAAAATAAATTCTATTTTCCTGTTCTGTCCACGAAGATCTCTGCCTTTAACTGCCTGGGAGCCCATCCTTCCATGGGCTGCCTGGCTCCTTCTCCTGACACAGAACTTCTCCAAGCCCAAATGCCAGGGCAGAGCACTCCCCACTAATGACTCAGCCCGTTTGTAATGAGTCCAAACATCTGGCTGACAAAGGGCACAGCCCGCTCCCGAAGCAGCTCCTTCTGCACAAATATGTTCTTAATATTCAATTAGTATTTATCCACCACGAACAACAATTACGCCATTGACTCTCAATGAAGTGCCTGGTTAATTAATTAACACAGTCTTTAACATGCTGGCAGTGTTCCTCCAAGAGCGCGATAGTTAAAATAATAGCATAGTGACGCCAGGATTAGCCGGAGGCTGGCGGGGGTGCCCTGGGTTTCCCCTGCTCCAGATGTGATTCTGGAGTCAAGCACATGCCACACAGCCATCTTCTGTGGTTTAAAAAAAAAAAATTCACTGGGATTTTGGGCAAATCATTTAACCCCTCCTAGCCGACTTTCTGCTGGGCCAGCTGATCGCCAAGATCCCTTTGAGTCCCACAGGCATGGGTTCTGTAAGTGACATTCATGTCTGAATTGTCTCCCACAAGTAGCTGCACCCTGGGACTCAACTCTACCTCTCCCCTCCACCCCAGCCCCTGGCCGACTATTCCAGCATTCCCCCCCCCCCCAGACCTCATTTCCCACGCCTGCTCCTTCCTCCAGGTGTTCCCCAGCTCAGGTCAGCTTCTATTTCTCTCCTCACCTTTTCCCCATCTCCCCCCATGCCCTCACTTGCAGCCTGCAGGTCCTGACTGCCTTTTGCATCAGCCTCCTTCAGAGGCTGTGAGGGCGCAGAGTATATGCAGCCTGGGACCATCCTGGTAAGTTCACTTATTAGCTGTGTGACCCTGGGCAAGTAACTCAACCCCCACCCCAGTCTTCAATTTCTCTACCTCTAGAATGAGGCAGTCCTGTGGGAAATAAGCATAACTTCCTCTTGCATTAGCCTGACCCACAGTGGAATGGCTCGAACTCAGTAGTGGCTTGCTTCTCACTCATGGTTCAGCCCAGGGCACCTTACACCAGCAGCTGGGTCCCTACCATGTAGTGACTAAAGGGCCCAGGTAGCAGTGGGGAACCTGTGGCCTTATGCCCATACATAGCTTTCTAGGTCCTTAAGTGTGGCCTTTTGACTGAATCCAAATTTTACAGGACAAATCCTAGATTTATTTTAAAAGTAAAATAAAAATACAAAAGACAAAATGTATTAACAAAAATAAAAGGATCTCGATAAAATAGAAGGCAAGTTCAACTTGTTCCACCTTCTCTGGGAACCCTGCCATGGTCCTCGTGGTCCCTACTGGTTCTCCACTGCCAGAGTCCTGCTGAGACAGAGTGAGGAGGAAACTCAGTCACTTCCTTGAAAGCTCTGGCTGGAAGGGCTTGCGTTGCTCCCGCCCAGCTTACACTGGTGACAAGGGGGTTACACTTAGTTACAAAGGAGGCCAGGAGATGTGGCCAAGACATGTGCCCAGGGAGGAGGAGAGGGGCCCATCAATGGATGGAGTGGCCTCTGCCACATGCCCCAAGGGAAGACCAAATGCATTAATAAATATGAAGCGCCAGGAGCCTGGCAAGAGGTAAAAACCATCTAAGACATTGCTACTATTATCCGTGTGCCCACCCCAGGCTCTGTGGATACCAAGATGAATGAGACACATTCCTGGGTATAAGGGCCCCACCAAGGAGGGTAGTAGAGGAGAGAGAAGTATAACCTACCTATCATAATTCAGAAGATGCACACCTGAGGTGGACAAGATGCTATGGGACAGGTGAGGGAAGTGAGGGGCTGGGAGAGGACTGTGGGTTGAGTTTTAAGGAACAGACTCCAGGGTTTGGTTATGCAGGGGCCTGGCAAGGAATCCAGTGTGGCTAGAGCCAGACCTGCACTACAGCCAAATTGCTCTAATGAAACATACCATTCACTGACTTTGGAGGGGAAGAAGCCATTTTGACTCTGTTGAACATTTGTTTGAGTTCTCCTGATTGGTTGAAAAATGTTGCAAAGCAAAAGGGTTTGACCCTTTGAGAAGCTGAGCTGTGACAGAAACTACTGGTTGCTCACCTAACAAACAAGAACCCTTCTTCTGAAGGGGAAGTCTCTAGGGAAGGGAGGGCCACACATGATTGTCAAGCCATTTGTGGCAAGTTCATTGCTTCCTTTTACTAGTGATTGGTTTAAAGGTATCCGCATGGCCTGATTTTGGCCAATAAATTGTAAGAGAAGTCTGTTAGAAGACTCTGGGAAAGATTTTACTCCATGATTAAAAAAATAATAATAAACAAAGCCATACACTAGGGGAAAAAACCCTCTTTTCCTGTTTTTGGATACAGTGATGTAAGCATGCGATGTGGCAACCATTTTGTGACCATGAGGGAAAACAAAACTGCTGACATGAGGAAAATTGCAAAGTGGAGCAAGGAGCAAAAATGAAGCTCAAGATAATGTACTGACCTGGACCTTCCCTGGAGGAACCCAACCTCCTGACATCTTGTTAAGTAAACCTGTGATCTTAAATGAGTTATTTCAATTTTTTCATCTATAAAATGAATAATGGCATCTACCTCATAGGGTAGTTATGTGAATAAAAGGGAGTTATTTGTAACACCCTTAGAAACATGCCTACACATATATCTGGCAATATTGGTGCTCAGTAAATATAATTGAAATCATAAAACCCCCTATCGGTTAAGCCACTTTGAGTTGGCTTTTCTGTCACTTGTAGGCAAAAGCATCCTAGTTATTACTCAGATGGCAAAGAATGAGTACCTTCAACAGAGTACAGGGCTGAAAAGCAGCAGAGAGGAGTCTGGACCCGGACTGGGGGTGATGTGAAGACCCTGGATGGATCTGGAGCCTGTGGGAGGATGGTGTGATATGCTGGTCCCTAACATACTCCAAGAGGGGACAGCTGGTGTCTGCAAGGTCCAGATGGTCAGGGCACACCCAGCTCTCATCTTCACCCCTTGTCTTCTAGCACACAGTCATGGCTCAAAGGGCCAAGCAGATGCCTGCTCCACAGGGCCTGAGCCCTGGAGAGGGAGTCAGGCAGGATAGCCTTTCAGGTTCCCAGGGGTGGCAGGAAAATGTGACTCTATATACCTCAATCTCACCTCCACACCACTTAAGAGCCATTTCTCTTTTTAAAATTATTTTTATTGTATTTATTTATTTATTTTTAAGACAAGGTCTTTTGCTATTGCCTGGGCTGGAATGAAATGGCATCATCACAGCTCATAGCAACCTCAAATTCTTGTGTTCAAGCAATCTCCCTGCTTCAGGCCCCCCAACTAGTTGGGACTAAAGTGTGTACCGCCACAGCTGGCTAATTTTGAAAACTTATTTTTTGTAGAGACAAGCTCTTGCTATGCTGCCCAGGCTGGTCTTGAATTCCTGGCCTCAAGCAACCCTCCCACTTCTGCCTTCCAAAGTCCTGGGATTGTTAGTGTGAAAAACCACACCCCACCAATAGCCATTTCTCTAAGTAGACACGTCCTCCTCTATTCCTGTAGGGAAGATCTGTACGTTCCCCTTTGGTAAAATCTCACCTTCTCCAGGAGGCTGGCCTGGATAAGCGGTGCCACATTGGATTGTGCCTTCTTTTTTTTTTTTCTTTTTTTTTGTAGAGACAGAGTCTCACTCTATTGCCCTTGGTAGAGTACCAGGCGTCACACAGCTCACAGCAACCTCCAACTCCTGGGCTCAGGTGATTCTCTTGCCTCAGCCTCCCAAGTAGCTGGAACTACAGGCACCCACCACAATGCCCGGCTATTTTTTTGTTGCAGTTTGGCCGGGGCCGGGTTTGAACCCACCCCCCTCAGTATATGGGGCCAGCGCCCTACCCACTGAGCTACAGACACTGCCCAAGATTGTGCCTTCTTTGCTGTACTCTAGCTCTTAGCTACTTGCATTCGTAATGTTGTCCTGGGGACCTATTCTGTGTGCATCTTGCTTCTCCCATCAGAATAGGAGCTCCCAGGGGCAGGACTGCCTCTCCTGGACAAAGATCTCTCTGAAAACAGAGACTGTCTCTTCCAACAGACCTCCCTGAGAACAGGATTATGTCCCCCCACTTAGATGGGTGTTCCTTGAGGGAGAACTAAGATTCTTGTCTCCTGAACCCAGCTTCCAAATGTACAGAGACTTTTCTCCATGTTGTTCCCCAAATCAGGTCATGTTAGCATGGACCCAGATGATCCACTTTGGCTCCACGTACACAGCCAAGGCTTTCTAAATAATTCCCCACTGACCCGGGTCATGTGAGGGGAGTGGTTCTGAGCAAAACCCTACATCTCCCAGAGTCCTGCTGAGACACTTGGAGCGTTCCCCTGCACGTTGGGACTGACAAGAGTCTCCAGCCACCAGGAGAAGTAAGCCATGTCCTAGTCACATTCCTGGTGTGGGACCAAGGCATGGGTACCCTCTCTCCAGTGAGAACTCCTCTGTTGCCTCCTCCTCCTCCAGAGCACAGCCCCCACCCTTCCCCTGGAATCGCTCCTCCCCTTCCCAACCAGGCCGCAGCTGAGTAGTGGGCCATGTGAAGCTGATGGTCGGCACAGTTAGAATTAAAGGTGCAGCGTTATTGGTGGCTGACGGTCCTGTGAGTGATTCCAGCTGTCACTAAGGCCAGATAGAACCCCTGACTTCCTTGGACTTTTACTCTTGTGCCTTACAAGGACTCTGGGAACCAAAGCATTCTGCCTTCAGCAGGGCCAGTTTCACCGCGTTTGACTTTGTGCTTGGTTTAATGCTTTACTGTGTCCATCTTGAAATTCTTCATAATTTTTCAACCAGGGGCCCCATCAGGCCCCACAAATTATGTAGCCCGCCCTGCTCCTCACCCAGGCTGCCGGGGCTGGGGCCTCTGTTCTTGCCACCACAGACCTGAGCTTCTGTATGTCCTTCACCAGTGCCAGCAGGCGCAGCTCCCAGACACAGACACACCGGGACACCTCCAGCCCTGGTCCCTAGCACTTCTCCCCACTGCCACCTCCTGGGCTCAGATGACCCCTCTGCCTAAGAGACTGACCGCAGTACCCCTGACCCTGGCGTCCTGGCTTCTGCACTACTCCCTCCTCTGTGTACCCAGATCTTTCTAAATTACCTGTCCTATCACGTCCCTCACCTGCTTTCACCACTTCAGGGGCTTAAGTGATAATTTCTAAGTGATAATTTGTGTGGCCCAGGACACACACAAAACACTATGTGACAGACTGAGCCCCTGCCTGTGCGTCTAGAAATCACCCCAAGCCATGCCCTCCTGAACGTCCCCACCCTGCTTCCTTCGGTTCCCAGAAATAACCTGCTTCATGCTCTGTGTCTCCGCTCACGTTCTCTGCTGGGCGCCCTTCTCCACCCTTAGCTAGCTCTTTCCTGTCACCTGCAGAACTCGAGCACCCTCTCCATAGGCCCACAGCCTCTCAGAATAGTGGTTGGTGGCTAACTGTCCCTGGGTCCGTCCCCTGGTCTCCACAGTGTCCAGCACAACACCTCCTACGGGCAAGCAGGGGCATGTTGACCTCTAGGGGTGTCAAAGCCTCTTCTCTCCCCTGGACCCCATCCTGCTGGAGCATTCATTCCGCAGCATGTGACAGCACAGAGTGCCAGGCTCTGAGCAGCACCTTGCAGCATGACCCGCCACACAACATGCTGCCCCTGGGAGGTGGGGGAAGGGGATGTCAGCATAGAACACATGAGCACAGATGAGTGTCAGGGGTGAGGAATGCAAAGAAGACAAGCTGGAGCACGTCAGGGACAGAGAGATGATGGGGTGCTGCTTCCTACTAGGTCATCAGGAGGGCCTCTCTGATGAGGGGCAGTTGATCAGAGCCTGGAGGAAGCCAGGAAGAAGTCAGTCCTGGTCAGGAGAAGTGTGTTCTGGACAGAGGGAACAGCAAGGGTAAAGGCAGGAGTAGTTGGCAGGGCCCAGGGAGGTAAGGATGCCAGTGCTTGGGAGCAGAGTGAGCGAGGGGAGGGTGGAGGGCAGCGAGGTCAGGGAGGCTGCAGCAGCTGCTGTGCTGCTCCCCCCACTCCTGCCCACCCCCTCCTCTGGAGTGAGAGCTTGCAGCTGAATGACTGTGGATCTGCCTCATCCAAGCCACACACCTGCCCTGAGACAGCCCCCCATCTGGGGACTACTCAGTGAGGGGTACAAGGCCCGACTCCCTGGCCTCAAGTGAAACAACTTCAGTGCTACCCCAGTTCCAGAGCTGAGGCCATTGTTAGAGCTGCATCAAGGCCCAAGTCCCCTCTGCCCTTTTGATCATCCTCACTCCTTTCCAGGTCGGGAGAACTGTCACTATCGCAACAGAGGTTGTTACTATCATCCAGGTGACAAAGGATGATGGCTAGGACCAGACTGGAGGTGGGCAGTGGAAGACGTAAAATCTCCTGAAGGTTGGGATGACAGGATTTTCTAATAAGGGGAGGCAGGGTGTGCCACATGGTCCCTGGATTCCCTTCCAGCCCCAGACTCGCTGCACCCACAGTGTTCATGACAGGCTCCCTGAGTGAGGGCCCCCACTCTTTCCAGCCTATCCTCTGCATCAGGAGAGAGAGGGTCAAGTTCAGTTGCCCGAGCTTCTCCAAGCTTCACCCGCTGCAAAGACATGGTCAGGTGGTGAGCTGTCACTACTACAGGTTCAAGGTCACCAGTCTCAGCCAGCCTCATCTTGCCCTAAAACCCATCTGCCTTTCTCTGGACTCTTACTTTGCAACCAACAGGTCCATCCAGCCATACACCCCAGCAGTTTAACTACAGCTGGGCATCCCCTCTGGACATCAGGGCAGGGGCAGCCTGAAGACATAGCAGGCCGAAGGAGTGGGGAGTCAGTACCCCAAGGGCAGCCCTCATCCAGCAGGAGGTGGGAGTTGGTAGGTAGGCATTCTTCTGAGAGACAGCTCTGAGGTGCCTCCCAGGGTCCCACAGGATTAAGCCCTGGTTAATCAACCATAGTGGCAACCAACTCAGTGAGACTACCCCAGCTGACCATAATGAAATTAAATAAAAAGTCAATAACAAAAAAAAACCTCATAAATCTCCAAACATTGGAAATAAAACAACACACTGATAAATAATCTTTGGTTCTAAGAAGTCTCAAGGGATATTAGAAGGCCTGTGAAGCAAAAATATATCTAATTACAGCCAAGCATGATGGCTTGCACCTGTAATCCTAGCTCTTTGGGAGGTCAACGCAGGAGGATTGCTTGAAGACAGGAGTTCGAGACCAGCTTGAGCAAGAGAAAGACCCCCCCCCCATCTCTACTAAAAAACAGAAAAATTAGCCAAGGCTGAAGGTGTGTACCTATAGTCCCAGCTACTTGGGAGGCTAAGAAGATAGGATGATGGCTTGAACCCAGGAGATTGAAGTTGCAGCGAGTTATGATAATACCACTGCCCTCCAGCCTGGGCAACAAACCAAGTCCTTATTCAAAAAATAAAATATAAAAAAGAATAAAATTACAATAAACTAAAATTTGTGAGATGCAGCTAAAGTAGTACTTAAAGAGAAATTTATAATATTAAATTGTTTATATTAGAAGTATCAATGTATCAATCCAAATTTCATCTTGAGAAACTACAAAAGTAGGGACAAAAATAGCAAAATAAACAAGCAGAAGGAAGGAAGTAATAAAAAAAGAAAAGAGCAGAAACAATGAAATTGAAAAATAGAAAAACAATAGAGAAAATCGATGAAACCGAAATCTGTTTCTTTGAAAAGATCGATAAACCTAGCCAAACTGACAAAGGAAAAAAGACATAAATTACCAATATTTAAAGAAAGAGGACTTATCACTATACCTGATATAAACTCTGACACTGGAAGGATACGAAGAGAATGCTATCACCAGCTCTGTACACATAAATTCAACAACTTAGATGAAATAGACTAACCAATTCCTTGAAAGCCACAAACTACCAAAATTCACCCAAGAAGAAATGGATAGCTTGAAGAGTCTTGTAATCTATCAAAGAGATTAAATTTGTAATTTCAAACCTTCCAAAAAAGAAATCTCCAAGCTCATATAACTTCACTGGGAAATTTAGCAAATTTATATATAAGAAATAACATCAATCTCTTCTAGAATACAGAAGAGGGAATATTTCCCTATTTATGTTATAAGGCCAGCATTACCTTGATACCAAAACCAGATAGAAACAGTACAAGAAAAAATAACTGCACACAGATATCCCTCACAAATGTACATAAAAAAATCTTCAGCTCGGTACCTGTAGCTCAGTAGTTAGGGTGCCGGCCACATACACCTGGGCTAGCGGGTTCAAACCCGGCCCAGGCCTGTTATACAACAATGACAGCTACAACAAAAAAATTGCTGGGCGTTGTGGTGGGTGCCTGTAGTCCTGGCTACTTGGGAGGCTGAGGCAAGAGAATCGATGAAGCCGGAGTGTTTGAGGTTGCTGTGAGCTGTAACGCCATGGCACTCTACCCAGGGCGACATAGTAAGACTCTACCTCAAAAAAAAAAAAAAAAAAACTTCAGTAAAGTATTAGCAAATAGAATTTAGTAATATATAAAGTGAATAATATACCATGACCAAGTGGGGTTTATTGCAGGAATATAAGACTGATTTGGTATTTGAAATTCAATCAATGTAATCCACCGTATTAATAGATTAAGGAAGAAAAAACACACAATCCCATTCATGGAGACAGAACAGCACTAACAAACTTCAACACCCATTCATAATAAAAGCTCTCAGCAAATTGGACCTCCTTTTTGATTCTTTGATAAAGGGCATCTACAAAACAAACAAAAACCCTACAACTCACATCAGACTTAATAGGGAAGCACTGAAGGCTTTTCTCTAAGATCAGGAGCAAGACAAGTAAGTCCTAGCCAGTGCAATGAGGCAAGAAAAAGAAATGAAGCATACAAATGGGAAAGGAAGAAATAAAATGGTCCTTACTTGCAGACAACATGATTTTCTATATAGAAAATATAAAATCTGAGCCAGGTGCAGTGGCTCAGGCCTATAATCCCAGTGACTTGGGTGGCTGAGGTGGGAGGTTGCTTGAGCCCAGGAGTTTGAGACTGCAGTGAGCTAGGATTATTCTAGCCTGGGTGCCAGAGCAAGACTCCCACTCTAATTTTAAAAAAAAAGCAAAAAAGAAAAGAAAAGAAATAGAAAGAAAGGAAAGAAAATATCCAAATAGCTCCTAGAATAAAAGAATTGAGCAAAGTTATAGAAAATAAGATTAACACATAAAAACAATCCTATTTTCATATACTAGCAATGAATTCTTGGAAACCAAAATTAAAAAAAAAAACAACACCAATTATAATAGTTCCCCCAAATGAAATACTTAGGTATTAAGATAACAAAACATGTGCAAGATCTGTACGGGGAAAACTGCAAATGCCAATGTAAGAAATCCAAAACCTAAATAAAATTCGCACACACTGCTGGTGAGAATGCAAGACGGTACAGCCACTCTGGAAAACAGTTTGGCAGTTTCTTATAAAGTTAAATATACAAATGTCATACGACTCAGCAATCTCACTTCTAGATATTTACCCTATAAAAATGAAAACAAATTCACAGGAAAAACTGTAGACAAATGTCTACAGCAGCTATATGCGTAATCACCCCAAAACTGCAAACAATTCAAATGTCCTCCAATAAGTGAAGAGATAAAACTGTGGTCCCTCCAGCCCATGGGCTAGTACCCAGCAATAAAATAGCACTATGATACACACAACAACTTAGATACATCTCCAAGGCATTAAGCTGAGTGACAGAAGCCACTCTGAAGGTTATATACTGTAAAATTCCATTTATGTGACATTCTGGAAGAGGCTAAACTATAACAATGGAGAACAGATTAGTGGTTGCCAGAGGTTGTGGGGACTGGATTAAAAAGGCTCAGCCTAAGACAGTTTGGGGGCTAATAATATCCTTTAGTACCCTGATTGTGGTTACATGAAACTATACATATATTAAAACTCATAAAACTGCCTCCCTCCAAAAAAGTTGATTTTGCTGTATGTTATTTTTTTAAAACAACACTGTTTAGCCTGATACGGTGGCTCACACCTGTAATGCTAGCACTTTGGGAGGCTGAGGTGGGAGGATCTCTTGAGCTCAGAAGTCCGAGACTGTAGTAAGCTATGATGCCACTGCACACCAGCCTGGGCAACAGAGCAAGAGCCTGTCTCCAATACAATAAAGTTAAAATTAGGCTCGGTGCCTGTAGCTCAGAGGCTAGGGCACCAGCCATGTACAGTGGCGGGTTTGAACCTTGCTTAGGCCTGCCAAACAACAACAACTACAACAAAAAATGTGGGTTGTGGCAGGCACCTGTAGTCCCAGCTACTTGGGAGGCTGAGGCAAGAGAATTGCTTAAGCCCAAGAGTTAGAAGTTGCTGTGAGCTGTGATGCCATGGCACTCTACTGAGGGTGACATAGTGAAACGCTGTCTCAAAAAAATAATTCATTCATTCATTCATTCATTAAAATTAAAAAAAAAAAAAACACTCAAAAAATTTGACCATGTCAGTTTTCTGCTGAAAACTTTTAGTAGTTTCCCAGTGGTCTTGGGAAAGACAAAGTCTTCATCCTTGGGGTCTCCAGCCACCTGTCCCTTGTCCAGCCCTGCATTCTGCATGGCAGACACGGAGCCTTTTCCTGGTTGCCTGGAAGTTGTTTCCTGCCCCAGGGCCTTTGCCTGTTCTGAGTCCCCTCCCTGAAGCCTTCCTTCTGTTCCTCTGCAGCCACTTGCCTGAGAGTTCTGGGGAGACAGAGTATGTGAAGAGGGGTCCTCAACCTATTTTCCCCAGGAGCTGGTGGACGGCTGTCCACCACGTCCACCTCTTCCAACCCTTTCTCTCATCTGCTCCAACTGCCCCTGAATTTGCCACCGTCCCCCAGGACCAGTTAAAATCCTATATACTAAAGTAAACACACTCTTCACCGGCAGTCTTCAAATTTGTGTGCCTCAAAATCCCCAAGGTATGGGTGCTGAGGACGAGTGCTGATAAATGTACATACAGGTCCCCACCCCAGAGCTTCAGTTGCAGGAGGCCCGGGGCGCCCAGGCATCTGCATTTCAGCATGACCCCAGAGGCCTCCGATGGCGGGAGAGCAACCTTGGGATGCCCCCGCACTCAGGAGGCAGCGCCTAATCCCTCTCCCCTCCCACCCCACAATCCTCTCAGTGGTGGCAGGGCCTAGGCCGGGACACCCAGGAATGGCCTGGCTCTGCCTGGTCCCTCTTTAGAAGCAAATTGAAAGCCTTTTCATTTATTTCCTTTTTCCTTTCCATAAAAAAGGAAAACAGCACTAATTTTTCTTCAGATAATTCGCTGGGGCTTGAGAGTACACTGAGCAATAAGCTAAATTTCATTGAGGGCAAAATTCAGGATTGTTCAATTGTTTGTGGCCCAAACCTGAGGCACAGTGGGGCGGAAGGCACAGGCTGTCTAGCGGTACGCAGCCCCCCTCAGCCCAGGCCAGCTGGAGACAGCAGGGGTGTCTCTAGGCTCCAAGCCCAGGTGGTCAGCAGTCAGGGTGGGGTGCCCACTGAAGGCTGGTGGTGGGAAGATTGCGGACTGGCAGGGACACCTCCTTGCAGTCCGACACCCTCTCCTCAGCCTTCAGAATCTCCCACACTGCTGGCGGAGCTCACAGGTCCCCTTGTGCAGCTCCCGGGTGGCAGGGAGGGCGGCCTCCACCCAGCACCAGACGGCCAGCAGAGGGGCCAGCAGAGGGGCCAGCAGAGGTGCCTGCCACAGCACTGGGTGGGTGAGGGACGGGATGGGAATTCCCTGTGGAAGATTCCCACTGACCACAGAGCTGTTTCTAGGGGCCCCTGGACCTTCCTGGAAGCGGATGAGAGTCCAGTTGTCAAACAAAGAACCAAGGCACCAAAGGAGGGGAATGTGCTGCGTGGGAGGGGCAGGCTGCCAGAGGCCGGGCACGTGGCTCTTGGGGAGACCACCCCAGACTCTAGTCTGGGTCCCTATGATCCTTGTACCCCTGGATCATATCTAGCACCCCAGCCTTTCTCACATCTTCCCACCCCCTCTGACCCAGGACTGCGTCACCTCTCCCCTGGTCTGTCCAAGTGGCTTTCTCTCCGGTCTCTGCCTTCTTTACCTGCCCGCTACACCCAGTTTCCCTCAAAAGTCACCGAAACCCTGGTAAAACTGGTCAGGTCCTATCACTCCCCTGCTTGGGCCCACAACTTGTGAGTAAAGCAGCGCACAGCAGGCCTGTGCCCCTCACACGTCCCCTCCCTAAGAGCACTCCACTTCCACCTCCTCAGCCTCTTTGCTGCTCCTCAATAGGCCAATCTTGCTCCTGCCTCAGGGCCTTTGCATGGGCTTTCCCTCTGCCTAGATGCCCCAGATATTCACCTGCTTCCTGGCTGGCTTCAGGCCTCCCCTCAAATGTCACTTTCTCTTGACCTCCCCATATAAAAAGTATAACCACCTTCCTGCCATCACCCCATTCAAAAAGTATAACCACCTTCCTGCCATCACCCCATTCAATGTCTCCCTTCCCTGTCCACAGCATTGACCTTCATCTAAGCCTCATCTAAGCCTTGAGGACAGGCTCTTCGCTGTGGTCACTACACAGTCCTCACACCTAGAGCAGTGCCTGACACACAGTGAGCGCTTGGTCCCTATTTGTTGAGTGAATCTGGGCTCCCAGGTCGGTGCTGCAGCATTCTCTCCCAGCGTTCTCTCAGCCTCCTCATCCTCAAGCCTCACTGCTCACCAAGGATGGGGGTTGGATCAGGAATGGGGCAGGTGAGGAGGGAGCTGGAGGATGAGCCATCACTCTCAGACTCAAGCCTAGGGCTTAGACCAGCCTCTTGTCCCCCAAATTGCACATCTCCTCTCCTGGGCAGTGTGAATACCCTCTCCCGTGGCTCTCCCAAGCTGTTCCTCTCCCCTGGGGTTGCCTCACATAGGCTCACCTGGCACATGGTAGGTGAATCAAGAAGAATCACCATGGCAACTACTACTGTGCCAGAGACTTGGTATGTCACCTCATGGAGGCTCACAGTAACTCTGTAAAACTGGTACCTTGTCCCCATTTTATAGATAAAGAAATTGAGGCCCAAGAAGCTAATGGCATACCCAAGAACACACAGAGAGCAAGTTTCCTACCCAGGGTGCTAAACCCTGGGAAGCTGTTTCCTGATGCCACACGTCCAAGATCAAGTCAGCCCATAGACCCATGAACCCTTAGGCTCTACAAGTCAGGAACTGCCTGGTTGCTATTGTCATTATTCCCCAGTGCCCCCTTCCATCCCTACATTAGCACACGAGCCATGATTATTTGTGAGAGGCAAGGAACTTTTGTTTATTGAGTTCCTGCCATGAGCTGGTTATCCCACCAACTGCAGTACATACACCACCTCTGTGAGCCTCTGCATGACCCCATTACATGGATGAGTGGACTGAGGCCAGACAGGTTAAGTAATGTGTCCCACCCTTCTCAGCTAATAAGTGTCAGAATGGGGCCCTGAGATCATCTGCCGAGGTGGGAAGACTTTCCTACCCGCCTGGTGCCCTACTTGGGAAGCTGCTCCTGCCAGCCCCTTGTTGGGGAGCAGAGGCAGGCTGGGCCCAGCCACGAGAGGGCGGCGGGGGAGGCTGGCGTGTTTATTAATTTTCTGCCTCAGTGGGTCTGCAGCCCCAGCCGGAGCCGGCAGAGTTGCCATCCAGTCTATTAAATAATTCTATCTGGGAAGAACCTGGCATGCGAGGGACCGTGCTGATGGGCCTTTAAAATTTAATTGCCGTGCTAAATGAGATTAGACGTGGGGAGGCGGGCGGGGTGAGCCCAGATAAAAGGATGGTTGTGTTTGAGGAGGCAGGGGTGTGTGGAGAAAACAAAATTCTGTCCCCTCTTCTTAGCCCAGGCATCCCATACCTCCTTAGCTGCCTGGGCTGGGGGGCAGCCAGGCCTGAGCCCCGTAAGTCTCCTCACTCCTGGCACAGCCTTGGCTCCCACAGCCTCCTGGCCCCTTTTTGCATAGCCTACAGACACCTCTACACCAGCTCACCAGTCTAGACACTTCTCCTGAGTGCCGCCCACATGGCCCACCCCCCAGCCTTTGCTCATGTGCTCTCTCAACTTGGGGTGCTGTTCCCCTGTTGCCAGCTAAACCTTTCCTCATCCTTCAAGGCCTCACCAAGAACCACAGCTCCAAAGAAGCCCTTCCAGACCCTAGGCACAACTCAGGTCCCCTTCTCAGTAGGCTGGGCCCGGCAAGGAAGAGTGAAGTTCCCTTTTGGGTTCTGAGAAATGCAGGGCCCTGTGTCCACTGGACATTGTCAGCTGAGTCCACTGGATTAAAGGTGAAAGGATAATATTCATATTTTTAAGATTTTAAAAGCTCTTTTTTTTCTTTCCTTCCCTGTATTTCTCTTTCTCCTTTTCTTTCAGCTTAGTAAGCAGGCAGCTCTGGGCTTCCCTACCCACAGGAAGGACGGCCTGCTATGGGTCTGCTCAGAAGCCTGCAGGGGACAGGGCGCTATCTTCTCCCCTTCGCTGTGCCCTCTGCCTCTGGTTTCTTCTCCTCGAGCCATTGAGACCTGGATCCTTCCACCTTCCATCTGGCTTCCCCTCAAAGCAGCTCTGAGATCTTCAGATACCCCAGAACTCCCGCTGCCCCACAATGCATGGCTTCACTACCCATCAGCCACCCTCCCCTTTCTCCCCAAGCCCCTTTCTCTCTTTGCTTATTCAAGGCTCTATGCTTCTGTGCTGAAAAATAAAGTCGCCTATTTCTCCAGTAATCATTCCTGCAAAGCATACCCCAAAGCCAATCAGCTCTGAGCTCCTTGATCCCACAAACATTTGTTGAGCGCATACTGTGTGCCAGGCAGAGTGCTCAGGACTGCAGACACATCCGTGAACAAGATAGATAAGGTCTCTGTCCTTGGGTATAGAGAAAAAACAAAATACTCAAGAAAACAAGACGTGAGCAAGATAGTTGTAGAAAATGTGAAGTGCTATGAAGAGGACCCAAGTGGTGAAGTGGGTGGACGGCAATAGGGCAGGGGTGGCTGTGTTGGATGAGTTGGGCCAGGGAGGCTATCTGGGGAGGTGACACCTGAGGTGAGACCTGAGGTGCAAAGCTTTGCAGGAAGGAGGGTAGTAGGGGCAAATATAGGAATATAGGACTTAGTAGGTGTAAAACCCCTGAGGTGGGAGTGTGCTTGCAGGGTGGGAGAGGCAGACCTAAGACCAGGGCTGCTGCCGGAGGGTAGGGAGGGAAGGAGCGAATGATGTAAGATTGGCATTTTGACCCCTGAACCCTGGCTTAATCAGCGTTGTCCCCAGGGCCAATCTGGAGAGGGGCCTTGAAGCTCACCAGTCAGGCCAGATAAGAAACTTTTTGGTGTTGAGATCGGAGAATTGGTAAGGCAGCCACATGTGACAGAAATGAGGCCAGCAGGCACTGTCATGGCCCCATAAACAGCCTGGGAAGACCAGCAGGCCCCAGAAGGGAATTCTAGAAGGAGAGACGGTGGGGGTCCAGGGCAGCAGTGCAGCTCCTGGGCCTCTTTGTCAGACCCGCAGAACAGAAGCTCGCACATTCTTTCCTGCTTATGTAGCCTCTTTGTTAGAGGCAGCACAGCCTCTGTGTCAGACACTTACGCCACACGCAGCCTTCTCTGCAGGCCACAGGGCTTCCTCCAAACCCCCTCTTGGGGAAGAACCAGCCAGAATGCTCCAGCCATCCTCGCTTATCCCTGCACTCACAACATATGGATCAGGCTCCTCTCCAGCTGCTGACCAAGGACTTGGGACCAAGGACTTGGGGCCAAGGGCCAGGCATGGGTACCATCACGCAGGGCCAAGTGCCACATTCATAGGACTATAGACTGTGTGTGAAGGAGAAGCAGGGGCTGTAAACCCATACCACCCCCTTCATTCCACCGTGCTTAGGAAAGGCCTGGGGACGGCAAGCTTGGTCACTTTGCCATGCTGAGGTCCCAGTATTTTCAACGGCAAAGCTCTTTTCTCAAATATTTAAGTAGAATCACAATGCGTAAAACAGATAAAAGCCATATTCTGTGTTTGATATTCACATGTATGCCACATTCTTCTTATAATAAGAGGGAACACTTATAATAAGATTAGATAAGATGAGAACAAGGCTGTTTGGCTGAATATAAGACAGAAATAAAGGATTATCAGTGACAGTTTCTACCTACATGGGGCTCAGCCTCCAACTTGTTTCTGCATAATGTTTATGTTGCTACTACTTATTCAAACAGATCAGTAATTACAAGTTAAAGGGGCTTTTTGTTTCTTGCATCATCCTTCCTCACAATGCTCTTCAATTAAATACAGATGTAGGAGAATCTTTAGCCTCAGTTCCACTCAGAGCAAGCTTTCCGGTGATTTCAAATGGATTAAAAGTTTCATCACACAATCGCCAGCCTGTATTTGTTTTTTAAATACTGTTTTATTATAACAATGGTATTGAAAATGAACTTTGAGTCAAATATTCGTAGGCTCTGAAGGGCTTCCAGAGTATCCTAGCGGTTTGTAGACATGACTTGGAAGCCACCAGCTTAGTGACCACATCTCACTAGGCAATCCTTATACTCGTGGCCAGGAAACCCAGCTTATTCCATCTTTCCCAAAGACTCATACAATCTCAAATTTGGGAAGGAGCCCATGGCCGTGTAGTCCAAAGCTTACTTTCTACAGGAATTCCTCCACAGCTCTTTGGCAGCTAGCCCTTCAGCCTCTGCTTGAATGCCCAGCGTGACAGGGAACTCACCATCTCATGAGGCCACCTGGTCCGCTCCATTGTCAGGCAGCTTTAATTATCAAACATCTCTTCCTCTCTGAACCTGTCCCCTTATCTGCTGGAAGGGACACAATAATATTTATCAAGCTGGACTGCTGTAAGATTGAATAAGCTGACAGATGCAAAGCCTCAGGACACTGAGTCGGCACATCCTACGTGTTCAACAACGTTCAGTCTCTCGTGCCCGTTCCTGCCTTCCCGAACCCCTCATCTTAGAGGGGTAGACAGCGTTCTGCCTGCAGGGACGAGTGCACAGAGATAGCTGTGCGTGGAGTGGGATGGGGGTGCACATGTTCTTCTGAGAGGGCCCTAAGGGGAGCCTGTCTGGGGAGCACGTGGGAGTGAAGAAGGCCTGTGTCCCCACTGAGCTTCATCCCTGTTTCCAGCCCACCCTCTCCCCTACCCACACTGGCCTCAGAGCCTCATCTGTCTTCCCTCCTGTCACTTGAGCTGGAGCCTTGTGGAGGAAGCGAGGGGATTAAATTCCAGGGCCGGCCAGCACCCCCGCCAAGGAGCTGGCACTTCATTACCCGCCTGCCCAGCTGTCTGCGGCCATCGATCGGCCTTGGCCCGAGTGACCTCCAATCAATGGGCAGCGTGTTATTTACTGGATTCTGTCCTGAGCCAGCTGGGAAGAGAGAAAGGAGCCTGGCTAGTGCGTCCATCCATGGCCCAGAGTGAGGGCCTCATTCCTGAGGCAGAGAGGTCAAGCCATCAGCAAACCCCAGGGTGGGAAGGAAAGGAGAATGGGTGGCAGGGAGCACGCTGCTGGGAGCCAGGGGTCCTGGGCTCCACCAGTGTGCTCAGCGGCATGACTTTGGCCAAGGTGTTAGGGCCTTTGCCTGTCCTGGTCTCAATGTCTTCTGTGAAAGGATATCAGCAAGATTTGCCAACTGGGCAGCCAGCAGGGCCTTGACGTAAAGAAGATGAGTAGAGGCAGGGAGGGCCAGCACCCTGTCCCAAGGGGAGCTGCACCTCCATTCCCCCTGCAGGCACATGAGCCTGGTGCTGCCCACAGAGCACTGGGGCCCCACTCTGACTCCCACGCTGGGGAGTCGTTCCCAAGCTCCCCTCAAAGAAGCACTTCCTCTGCTCTCTGCTCTCACTTCCTGCCTCAGGAGTTCTTTGTAAGCCAGCCCCTGTGCAGGGCAGCCAGATGCCCCCGGCAGCCCTCAACCCTTGGAGGATGGAGTCGATGCACAAACACCCCAGCCTCCGCCTTCCCGTGGCCAGTTCCAAGGCATGGACTCCCAGTTCCCAGCAGATGGAGCCCTGGTGCCCACAGGGCTGCTGGTTCAGGTCTCACCTTCTCCGCTCCTTCTCCTTCCTGCCTCCCTCCCTGTCTGCTGGGGCTCACTCCTCAAATGCACAAGCCTGTCCCACCTCAGGCTCTGTTGTGGGAGAATCCACACCAGCTTGTGTGCAGAAAAGATATGAATGGGAAACTTGCCCATTTTCAGGGTCCCAAAAAAACAGACTGAGAGCTGGTTTTGACACATAAGCCATGAGTTTGCAACTAGATGATGTCAAGTCGCTGATGGGTCACACATTCTGTTCACATCACTTCCTCAACATTTTTGAGCACTTAGTATATTCACTGCACAGGTGAATCTCCCAGTAACAACTCAGAGATGGCCCCACTAGTGGGTATGCTCTTACAAGAAGGTGTCCACAGTGCCTTGGGTGGCGGGGGAGGATCCAAGCTGTGGAATCCCTACCTCAGTGATGGGTGGAGAAGGTTGCCCTTGAGATGGACCTTGGCAGAAGCAGAGGACTTGGAAAGAAGGAATTGTGGAGGTCATTGCCTCCTGCTCTGTCCCCTCTGGAAGGTTAGCCATGTGAGGACTACATGATCCCAGTGGCCTCCATTGATTGGACCAGAGCAGATACTAAGAGCCACCAATCACTAGTGACAGAGGCCACCTTGACTTGTGACTTGGCCTGAGATCTGCTCAGGGGCTTGGCCTGTCCAGAGCACAGTGGATGGGGCAGTCATCAATGGATTCGTGGAGCAGGGGCAGAGGAAGAGCCAGGAGCCAGCATGGGGACAGTCAGGGCCACATGAAGTCAAAGCCACAAGACAGCACATTCTGTGAGGCATGAGCAAGATGAAAGCCAGCGGGCAGTGAGAGGAGTGGAGAGTCCACAGGCGGGGAGAACCCACTGTGTCCCTCAGGGTTGGGGATATGGAGGATCAGTATGTAGTAATGCCCAGAAAGAGGGCAGGGCATTAGCAAAAGCTTTGGAGATGGGAGGCCGGCGACATGGGCAGAGGCCTGGGGAGCACCATGTCTGAGGTCAGTAAGAGTATTGCACAGACGGCCCAAAGGCAGGCCCTGGGGCCAGAGGTCAGTGATTACTGGTGACTCTTTAAAGCTACCCAGGTGGGGGCTGAAGGCAGCATTCAGAGGAGGCGAGGAGGATGGGAGGTGAGGAAGTGAAGGCCATGACTGTGGAGTCCTAGCTCCCAAAACTCAAGGGGGATCAGAGGGAGTGAGAGTGTGCGTGTTTGACACAGAGGCCTCACTGAATTTCTTCCTGGCACTGCCCACCCTAGATTGGCTTGGCCATCCTGACATGCTAGTAATTCAGCTGTCCTCACTGTAGAGGCAGAGAGGCCTGGCACTGCACTGGGTTTGCATGACACAGCGTCTAGGGAACATAGGGCCAGCCTGCCTCATGCCCCCACTGAAGATGGAGGCCCCAGTGACCTTGCTCCTTTCCTGGGGCCAAGAATTTCTCTTCCTCCCTCCCCTACCCACAACCCAAGCTGGCTACCAATTAGAATTGAATAGTCTTGGGGAAAGGGGTCCTTGAGAGGAGGGAGTCAGGCTCTGCGCTGGCCCTGGTGTGAGGGCCAGGAGGAGACAAGACATACAGTCTCAGTGAAAGTCCCCTTCCCCCATTCCAGCCAGGGTATCCCACAGGCCTCTCTACTAGAGGTCAGAGGGAGGGAGCCATGCCAAGGGCATCTGGATCTGACCACCCTGGGAACATGTGGACATGGGCCCCCAGAGCTGGGGGTGGGGAAGACCACGTCAATACCTAAGTATCTTTATCTGGGGTCAACAGCTCAAATTATTGTTCAGACATTTGTGCTTTCAACCTCCCACATGGGTTTCTGGGATCTCTCTGCTGTTTGGGGGATTCCTCATGCCACCCTCTAGTTCCAGTAACGTGGACAATCCCCTGTTAGCCACATTTAGCTGTGTTATAAGGACATCTCTTCCTGGGAGCCACCCGGGCTTGCCCTCCCACCTTATAGCAGGTCCTCCATCTTTCTCCTGCCCATGTACACCTGCATTAGCACTCACCCAACCGCAGATAACTGCTTGCTTGTTTCCACCTCAAATGTATTAGACCAGTAGTTCTCAAACTTTTTGGTATTAGGAGTACTTTCCACTTTAAAAAATTGTTGAGGACTCCAAAGAGTATTGGTTTATGGGAAATTATTGATATTTGCCTTATTAAAATTAAAACTGGGGAACTTAAATATTCATTTCTTACCTCACTTAAATAAACATATTTAACAATAAACTCAGTTCATGTTAATGGAAGCAATATGTTTTTGTGAAAATAACTTTTCAAAACAAAAGAGAAGAAAAAAATATTGTTTTACATTTCTGCATATCTTTTGTCTGGCTTAATAGAAGATAACTAGACTCTCTTATCTGCTTTGACATTAAATCTCCTATAATACTTACTTTGGTTGAAGTAGATAGAGAAAATCTAGCTTTATCCGGATGGGGAGTTGGGAAAGGAAGGGAAGACAATTCTAACAGCCTTTTCCATTGTCTTTTTTTTTTTTTTTGAGACAGAGCCTCAAGCTGTCACCCTGGATAAAGTGATGTGGCATCACAGCTCACAGCAACCTCCAATTCCTGGGCTCAAGCGAGTCTCCTGCCTCCGCCTCCCAAGTAGCTGGGACTACAGGTGCCTGCTACAACGCCCCGCCATGTTTTGGTTGCAGCCGTCATCGTTGTTTTGCAGGCCCGGGCTGGATTCGAGCCTGCCAGCTCAGGTGTACATGGCTGGAGCCTTAGCCTGTTGAGCCACAGGCGCCAAGCCGCCTTTTCCATTGTTGAGCATTCTTTGATACTACACCAAACCTCAACAAGTAGTAGATTCTTCAGGGTCACTTGTGGTCTGGAATCTAAACAAACTTTTCAACAAAGTTATCACACTTTATTATATTAAAATCCATTGGCCTATTTTGCATTCTGAATGGATCTTTTGCCTAAGCATGACTTTATAACATCACACATGAATTGGCCATTTGGAAATAAAAGTTTTTTCAGTATTGGGAAGCTATCAAGCTCATAGTAGCAAATAAAAGTTTTATAAAATTCAAATTTTTGTTTGAAATAGCAAATTTTGTTATTGGCAACAAATACTGCCAGTTTTTCTTGAAGCAGCATGCTCACTTCAATCATTTTCGAGAAAATGGATGCCAAATAACCCAGACTGAATAACTTAAGTTGGTCTGCAGTTGTTTTTCTCAAGTAAAAATGATGTTCCTTGTGGGGGAGAGGAATGGCAGTTTCATCTCACAGCTCAAACAATCTCACAAAGGCTATTCTTTGTGACAATCATCGTTCTTCAGAAATGCTTTTTATGTACTTCCCGTTCTGACACGTACTCAAGGATAGAGATTTAATAAAGTTAATCATTTTGATCGATTCATCAAGGACATTCTTAGTAAAATTGTCTTTTCTCTCTTTCCTGCAAGTGTGTGGTGGTGAAGAATACCATGACTGCTAGAACATTTTAGTGTCACCACCTAGATTCCTGCTAAGTCACTGGCACTTTTAAGTGCACAGCTCTTGTACCATTAGATGCAAATATCAACCCAGTGAAAATGGCAAATATCATCATAGTGGTATTATGAAAACAATGTGGACCTCAAGACCTTCCCCCAGAGAGTCTTGGGAACTCCCAGAGGTCCTCAGATAACACCTGAGCCCTGGAAGCGAGAGCCCTGTGTGGAACCTTGTCCTGTGTCCTTAGAGTAGAGGTAGTGCCCGGTGAATTCTGCAGAATATCAGTGAACACTGCTGAGCGCTCGCTGTGGACTTTCATACACCCCCACGACAGCCCTTGAAGTGGACACTTTTACTGTCATACCCACTTCACACGTGAGGGGACTGAAACACGAAACGGTGCCTCACTCTACCACTTCGTGCTCTAGAAATGAGGGGAGAAAAGATTTCACGTGTCGGCTCGGCGCCTGTGGCTCAACGGGCTAAGGCGCCAGCCACGTACACCTGAGCTGGCGGGTTCGAATCCAGCCCCGGCTGCCAAACAACAATGTTGGCTGCAACTAAAAAATGGCCGGGCTTTGTGGTGGGCACCTGTAGTCCCAGCTACTTTGGAGGCAGAGGCAGGAGACTCGCTTGAGCCCAGTAATTGGAGGTTGCTGTGAGCTGTGATGCCACAGCACTCTACCCAGGGGGACAGCTTGAGGCTCTGTCTCAAAAAAAAAACAAAAACAAAACAAAAAACAAAGATTTCACGTGTCTAGTCAGCTCTTCTAATTGTACAAAACTCATCCATGCACGTGAACCTCTCATGTGCCCCTTGAGGCAGTCAGCAGGTGTCCTCATCCCTAGGTGTGGTCAGAGAAATGGAGAGATCAAGGGCTTGCCCAGGGCTGGAGGCCAGGTCTGCCAAGCTCATGAACAACAGAGCTATAGCATCAGTGGAGAATAACCCTGGAGCTCCTGGCAGCAGGGCCCAGGCTGGCCCTGAGGGCCAGTGACTGGACAGCCACTCCCCCAACCCAGAAATGCCTGCCCTCTGTACTGCTTCTCCCGATCCTGAGACATGAACCCTGTGGACAGGTCCCTTCCGGCTGAGCTGTGTGACCTCAGGGGAGTGACCTTCCCTCTCGGGGCCATCTCCTCCTCTAGTGGGGTGGTGGATAATGGTACAGCTTCTCTGACATCCTAGCTCCCTTTGGCTTGCCATGCTGTCCCCAAGGTTCCCCCCAAGGCTCCCCTAGACCCGCCAAACACAACAGTCACGTCCGGGAAGCAGCTGCGCAGCCGACAGAGTCGGTTAACACACAGCGCCTCTCCTCTGTTTGCGGAGGTCCCTTGAGGCCCCCTGCTCATTTTTCCCCCTCCCGGGATGGCAGAAGAGTAAATAACCACCGGGAGATGCTCCAGCGGGTAAACAGCCGAGAGTTTGCTCTCTTAATTGCCACCCACCCTCACCCCCAGAGGCTGCACCTGAGGGAGGACATTCATGCATTTGGTTCCTGACTGTCCACTGCCGAGTGCCATCAGGGCGGGAGGGGCGCTCTGGGTCTGGCGTGGTAGGAAAGGCTTCTGTACAAGCTACCCAGAGAGCTAGTCAGACAGTGCCCAGAAGGTTCCAGAGGCCTGAGAAGGGCAGGGCCCAATGCTCAGGAGTGGGTAGGCTGGCAGGAGGGCAGAGCAAAGTGGAGCCAACCAGAACCAGGGACGCTCTGCCCCAAGAGTGGCCCACACGGGAGCCCCCCCTAATGTTGTTGTCACAAGGTTCTGGCCTGCTCTCTTGTAGTGTACCACCCAAGCCACTTCCCCAAGCCTGCCCTGGGTCCCTCTCCCTCGCTCTAAAAGTCCTCCCGGCTCTGCCCCCAATCTCTGTTCCGCCCCACCCGCCAGTGTCCTCACTTTTCCTGGTTCTCACCTCCTGGTCCCCATCCCCACATCACTCCAAAGAGCCCCTATTGCACCTTTTCCATTTTGGGGTCCCTCCAAGGTGTGTCTAACAACAGAAGCACTAGCTATAGAGAGACAGGGTCACACCACACGTCCCCATGCCCCACGTATCATCCTTCCCACCGTCTAGGGGAGGAAACCAACGCTGGAGAGTATCTGAGCCGGACTGAACGCCAGGCCTTTTTTGTGGCTTTGGGAAGGACACTCCGACAGAGCAGCAGGACACCCTGGAGGTAGCCAGAGCCAGGCTCCACCCTCATCTGAACCATGCAGCCTGGGCAGTGTCTGTTAACATCTCTGAGCCTCAGTTTCTTCATCTGTAGAATAAGGACAAACTAGCCCTGCCTCGGAGAGAAGTAAGGAGAGCTCTGTCACCTCGTAGGTATTTAGAAAGCAGTAGCTCTATTATTACTATTACTACTACTACTTAAGTTATTGTTGCTGCCAGTCTAATGACAGTCCCAAATCCAAAGATGGTTTTTGCTGACAAACAGCCCCTCTGATGGTCCCTGGGCCCCAGAACGAGAGATTTTAGCCAAGGCTCAGACTCCTACAGTTTGGCTGGGAGAGGAAGCAAAGAGTGAAAATGTGACAGCTGGGATCAGAGACGTAAGGCTGAAAGGGCAGCAGGTATAGAATCCGACAGCTGCAAGTGAGGATGGCCGACAAAGATTAAGACTTGGTGTGTCAATGTCACTGGATATCAGCAAGAGGAGAGGATGATGGCCGATAACCAGCTGCAAGGCTGGGTCAGAAAACTTGCCTCCAAATCCCCGAGCCCCAGGGGCAGGGGGACCCTCAAGGCCTGAGGGGGCACCTGGGGACAGGAATGGCAGCTTAGAGCCAGGACATAAGCACAGATCAGGGAGCTGGCCCAGCCCTGGATGGCTGGTGCTGGCAGGGGCCCCCACACATGGAAGGTTCTGCCTTGGGCAAGAGGAGCCTCAGTCCAAGTTATGGCAGGTCTCAGAGGTCTCTGTGTGCAGAGGGCTAGCTATGTCCTCTGGAGATGTCCAGGCTTTGTGTTCAGAAGCTCTAGTCATTATGTGGGTATCTTGGACAACCACACATGGGAGGGTGGGAGCTGGGTCACTAACCTGTGCTAGTGGTTGGCTCAGGCTGTTATGTGCAGAGAAATACACTTCTATCTTGCTAGTTTGGGTCTTTCCCACGTGAGATGATCCTGTGTTCTAACTACAGAACCAGCTGGGATGCCAACACCCCCTTCTGGGTGGGGAAGGGCTGCTAGCAGTCTCTACAGCAGTCTCTTTTTATTTATCTTATGTTTAATTTTCTATTATTATTCCCTTTTTTAAACAGATAATACAGGCACATAGTACAACATTTAAAAGGTTCAAAAGTTTGTCATTAAAACTAAGTTTGACCATAACGCAGGCTGCCATTGAATAGTGGCTAAAAAAGAAGGTGGACATTTATTTCTCTCTCATGTGAAAGTCTGTAGCAAGTGGGTGGCGCCTGTGGCTCGGTGGGTAGCACTGGCCCCATATACCGAGGGCGGCACGTTCAAACCCTGCCCCGCCAAACTGCAACAAAAAATAGCCGGCGTTGTGGAGGGTGCCTGTGGTCCCAGCCACTCGGGAGGCTCAGGCAAGAGAATCGCCTAAGCCCAGGAGTTAGGGAGGTTGCTGTGAGCTCTGACGCAACGGCACTCTACCAAGGGCAATAAAGTGAGACTATCTCTCGAAAAAAAAAAAAAAAGAAGAAGAAGAAGAAAGAAAGTCTGTAGCAAGCAATCCAGGGCATTTCTGCTCCACAAAGAGTTTAAGGATGTAGGGTCCTTTCAGCTCACTGCTCCACCATCCCTGGGTATGTCCCCTTCTTCACAGTCTGGGACAACCCACAACAGCTCTGTGCCAGGCAGCAGGAAGGAGGAGGGAAGATGAAGAAGGGCCAAGTGCACACAGTTGTCTTTTATGAAAGGACAAGAGGTGTTTAGAAGTTGCCATATGTGCTTCTATTTACATTCTGTAGATAAGGATTTAATTACACAACCACACGGGGCTACACGGAAGGCTGGGAGACTGGGTAGTCCTCACCTGGGCAGCCACATGCTCAACCAAACATCCTGCCACCACGCCCATAGGCGAGACTGGATACCGGGGAACATCCATTGTGAAAAGATGTACAGTGAAGAGTCTCTAGGCAGAGATTCTCTGGGAGGGGCACAAGGGAACTTTTGGGCTTGTGATAATTTTCTGTCTCTTGATGGAGGTTGGATTACTCACGTGTATACATTTCCAGAACTTGCAGAATGATCCGTTTAAGATTAATGCATTTCACTTTGTGTAAATATTATCTCTGGACACCTCTAAACAGACACAGAAACAAATCTTAAACAAATACTGAACTCTAGTTAACAACATGCATGATAAAGTGTTTAGGGGTGAAGTGTACTGATGTTTGCAACTTACTTTGAAATGCATCAAAAAATAAGCTGAACAGTAGATGAACAGACGTGGGATAAAGTAAATTGAGTGCTGTGTATGGTAGAATCCAGGTGATTCTATAATCCGCATAAATGGTGTGTTCTTTGTCCAACTCTCTCAACCTTTCTGTACGTTTGAAAAATTTCCTAACAAAATGTTTGGGGGAAATGTCTCCCTGGCCTCCATTCCACCCTCTAGCCACCCAAATCCTCCTACCAGCTTCTTGTATATCCCTTTGGCAACGGTCTGGGCACGTTAAAATATACACAGCAGTCTTTGTCTTACCCAAACTTGAGCCTGGCCTTACTGTTTCTTCCTTGGTTGAGAGGAATGTCTCAAAGGGAATCCTCTGGAAGCTGCTGCCTTAAGCAACCAAAGGGGGTGCATGCTCTGTGGCCTTCCCCTCATGCCCTCAAACATCCCTCTACCCTTTAGCCCCTAACTCCTACCCATCGGATCTAATTGCCCCCTCCAGGAGCCTTCCTGCCTCCAGGGGGCCTTATGGAGGCTGCAGCTGGCTGCTTCCTGCCACAGAGCTGCCCACCCCCCTTCTGTGCTGCGCCCCCACCCCATGCTTCAGAATGAGTGGGCTGGGAGGGACTTCCTCACCACCCTTTCTAGCCTGCCCTCCTGGTGATCCACACCACAGAAGGAGCTGGGGCTCTGACTGGGTCTGGGAGGGGCCCTCAGGGAGGTAAGGGCTTGGTAAGCCAAGTCTTGGCAGGTGAAGAGGCTTAGTGAAGGGAGAGCACAAAGGCTGCAAAGCGGGAGGGAACAAAGACCCTTGGGAAATGGTGTGGCCAGGGTGAGGGCTACCAAGGAGTCAGAGCTGAGCTTGAAGAGGACCGAGGAGGTCTCAGAGTCGCAGGCCTCGGTGCCTCCCTCCCCAACATCCAGGAGAGCGAGATGCCCGGGCTAGGAGGGACAGACATTTGAAATATTGAAAGGCATTGCCAAATTCCCCTCTGCAGGGGGTTGTGGCAGCTTCATACTCCCTCTGGTGAGGTTCAGTCGAGAGGCCTGCTTTGTTCATGGTACTTCTGAACACAGTACGCCAGCATGGTGCCTAGAGACCCAACGGGTATTGATTTTCCCCCATTGACTTTGCAGAGAAGCTTCAGAGAAGCTTCACTCAATCCTCAGGTCGCTGAGGGCACTGGCTTGCCCAGTCTTTCTGTCTCTCCCTCTTCCCTGCCTTCCTCTTATCGCTCAGCTTCTTCTCCCCTCACAGGCCCACGGCCATCATCCTTCAAGATTCTGCCCAGGCACCACTTCCGCCAGGAAGTCCCACCTGAGCCCCCCAGATGCTCCATCTGGCTCACTCAGCCAGGTGTTACTGTTGCAGGTTGGCTTCCTGGTGGGGCCCCATTAGTTGTGAGCTTCTTTTGCACAGAGGAAGGGGGACCTTTCCTGCTACGGGGTGGCCCATCTTTCCTAATTAGGCCTTAAGTTCACTGAAAACTACTCAGCCATCAACACAGGTTTGCAGCCTTCTGGTAAAACGCTCTGATTCCATACTTCCTTTACAAGAGGACACTGCTATCAAAAGCCAAGATGCAGAGACCTTGAATGAGACAGTTGGAGTTCAGATTTTAGGTGCCAAATGTGAGGAAGAGGGTGGCAAATCCAGGAGCTCACAACCTACAGATGTGACTGGTCTAGAAAGACCGAGGGCTGTGCCTACCCCATGTTTCCTTGTCATGAGGAGAAGGAAGACACAGGGAGACTCAACACTGAGGTTCTTGGGTTGTCACCACAGCATGACTCAGCCTACCCTGACACCTACAGACAACCCTTGGTCAGACAGGATGACAGTCACTGTCTCCCTGTTGTATAGATGAGGACACTTGGGTAGAGAGACACAAGGGCCGCACTCCCTAATCAGCCATTTGACAAGTATTTATTGAGCACATACTACCTTGAACATGTTCAAGGCAGTGAGAATACAGTGATGAACAAGGGCTGAAAATCTCTGCCCTCTACATAAAGCTTACAGACTAGTGGGAGACAGATAATAAATTAAAAAGCAACAGATACATATAATATTTTCATAGCACTTATGAAGAAAAAGCACAGTCAAGGGATAGAGGCCTGGAGAGTGTGTGCTCCTTCAGAGTGGTGGTCAGGGGAGACCTCTCTGAGGAGGTGAACTTTGGGCAAAGACTAGAAGGAAGTGGAAGGGTGAGAATCTGGGAAAGTACTCCAGGCAGCCGTGAGAGCAAGTGCGAAGGCCCTGAGGTAGGAATCTTCATGTATCCTGAATGCTGAAGCTGGGACCAAGACCTTGGCCAGTCTCTCTCTCTCTCCCTCCCTCTCCCCACCCCCCCACCCAGTAGCCAGGAAGAAGGACTATGTGGGACCAGATTCAAGGGGAACAAAGCAGACAGGCTGCCCCGAGGTCTCCTCCCTTTGAGTCCCTCCAGTCTACACCCTCACACACCCTGGTTAACAGGTATCCACACAGCTGCTACCTGCCACGAATCTGGAGCACCACCTTATTTGCATGCCAAGTCCCCTGATGTGTTGACATGTTGCCAAAGGCCAAAGTGCCCAAATACCTAGTTAGAACTGGGCTCTCCAGCCTGGATCCTATGGGCCATGAACTGGACTGGGGCAAGCCTTGCTCTTGCCCACCCTGAGACAGCCACCTTAGTTTCCTGGGGTGGGAGGGAGGAGGAAATTTGGAAGATAGATGCTCCCCCCCGCCCCTGAGAGCTGCTGCTAATGATTGCTGTGCAGTGAGCTTGGATTACGGCCAAGGCCGAGTGGAGGGTTACAGGAGGGCAGGCTCCAAGGGCTCCTAAAATGGTGCCCCATGGAAGCCAGCTGCCAAGGAAGATCTTTTCCCAAGCAGACCACCAGGGCGAAGTCAGCTACTAGGCTGTGGAACCAGGCTGCCCGGGTTGGAGCCCGGCTCTACCACCCACTGGCGAGCCACTGTGGGCAAGTGGATTATCCTACAGCTGCCTCTCACAGACAAGATGGCCATGGTAATAACAGGTGAGTATGAAGATTAAATGAGATAAGACCAGGGGTGCTTAGCCTGTGACGAGTGCTATAAAAATGATTCTTAAAGAAAAAGAAAGTCCTTAGTAAAGTGTATTTTAAAATCGCTCTCTTCCATACAATTGTACTTAACATGTTCAGTAGAAAAAGGGTTTGCCCCCTTTAAGAATAATCTGAGAAGAAACTGCCTCTGTCAGCAGAAAGTCGGTGATTAGGAAACAAAGCAGGAGTTGCCAAAGATTTAATTAGTTCCTTTTAGCACTTAAGGCTCCTTGCAGGAGCCTCTGCAGGTGAGAATAGTGACCAGCCTGGGAAGGGCCAGCCTTCCTGTGTGGGACACCAGCCTGCACTGACCCTCCACCCTAGCCTGGGCTTTCCCCATAGGCAGCACAAAGGGGCAGGGCCGTCCAGAGACTCAGCCATGGGATAAAGCCTGGGATGGGTGGAATGAAATACAAGGACATTGGGAGAAGGAAAAATCCAGGGAGAGCACCTTAAAGTCCGTAAGCTGCTTGGGCCAGCCCTCCATTGTCTATTCTAACTTTCCGGACAGATACTATTTTTCTTTTTCCATCTCTTTGTTACTAAGGCGAACTTTCAACTTGCGCTTAAAAGGAAAAAAAGTTTGAGTGTTAGAGAGTTGGTCATGGGCCTGGCGCTTTCCGGTTCTGTGCCTACATTGGTGGAATCAGTCTTCCCCCAGGGCAAAATAAACTCCTGTAGTGTTTATTGAGCACATAATGGGTGGCCTGCCATGTGCATTCTTCCCTCCTCATAACTGCTATTTCATGCTGAGACCACATTCCCATTTCGCAGACAGGAAAACCAAAGTTCATAAAGTTAAATGACAGCTCTGCAAAACTGCTCGCTCTGAGAGCTCCTCCTACCGAGCTGGGTTTGTTGGGGTGCAGACTGTGATAGGCACCTAGTTGTCCCCTTCCCTCCTCACATCTCTCTACCTGCCCCTTCCTTCCCTCAGAGCCTGGCTGTGTCCCCCTGATAGGCTGCAACCAGGTAACAGACTCCCTTACAGCCATCACAGGGATGGAATTTAACTCCCACCAAGTGCCAGAGTGCAATAGAGTTCAGAAAAGGAGGCTTCCTTGTCTAGAGAGAAATCAAGGAAGATATTCAGAAAGGAGGGAAGTGCCATGTTCCTAGTCTAGAATACTGAGTATAGGTGGATATCAATTCTCCCCAGAATGATCTGTAGATTCATCACGATCATTCACAATCCCAATCAAAATTCCAGAAGGTTTTGTGGAAATTGACAAGCCTATTCTAAAAGGTATATGAAAATGCCAAGGACTTAACATAGCCGAGACAATCAGGAAGAAGAGCAAAGAGGAACTACTTCAATTACCTGATTAAAAAACTGTCCATAAAGCTACAACAATTAAGGCACTGTGATATTGGTTGAAGGGTAGATAAACCAGTAGGAGAGAATACCGAGGATACAAAAATAGACTCACACATACATGGTCAAGTGATTTACAACAAAATGTCACTGCAATTCAGTGGAGAAAGGATTATCTTTTCAATAAATGGTGCTAGACCAGTTGGACCAATTGGATCATATGGGAAAAAAATGAAGCTGACTGCTGCTATACCAAAAGCAAAAATTAATGCTGAAGGGATTGTAGATCTAAATGTGAACAGTAAAACAATAAAGCATTTGCTTGGTGCCTGTAGCTCAAGTGGCTAGGGCACCAGTCACATACACCAGAGGTGGCGGGTTCGAGCCCAGCCCAGGCCTGCCAAACAGCAATGACAGCTATAGCCATAAAATAGCCATTGTGGCAGGCACCTGTAGTCCCAGCTACTTGGGAGGCTGAGGCAGGAGAATCGCTTAAGCCCAAAGAGTTTGAGGTTGCTGTGAGCTGTGATGCCACAGCACTCTACCAAGAGCGACGTAGTGAGACTCTGTCTCAAAACAAAACAATAAAGCATCTAGGCCAAGATATAAGAGAAAGTTATCATGGTAGTCAAATACTTTAAACATAACACACACACCAAAATAAAAAAAAAAAAAAAAAACAATTATAGAGCAAACAATTGATAAATTGGATTTCATTGAAGTTTAAAACTTCAGTCCCCAACCGAGGGCTGCAGACTGGTCTGTGGGCTGTTAGGAACCCAGTGGAGCAACATCACCACTTGAACAGCTCAGCCTCCCATTGCCCCCCACCCTCCATCTGTGGAAAAGTGGTCTTCCATAAAACTAGTCTCTGGTGCCAAAGAGGTTCTGGATCGTGGCCTGTTAGGAACAGGAGGAGGAGAAATTATATTTACAGCTGCTCCCCGTCACTGCCTGAACTCCACCTCCTGTCCCTTCTCCCTACCCCAACTCCACCTCTACCCCCATCCATGGAAAAATTATCTTCCATGAAATCAGCCACTAGTGCCAAGAAAGTTGGGAACCACTGATTTAAAACTTCTGTTCATCAAAAGACATCATTAAGAGAGTAAAAAGGCTCAGTGCCTATAGCCCAGTGGGCAGGGCAGCGGCCACATACAGCAGGGCTGGCAGGTTCAAACTGGCCCAGACCTGCTAAAAACAACAATGGTAAGAACCACAAAAAAATAGCCAGGCATTGTGGCGGGCACCTGTAGTCCCAGCTACTTGGGAGGCTGAGGGAAGGGAATTGCTTAAGCCCAAGAGTTAGAGATTGCTGTGAGCTGTGACACCAAGGCACTCTACCCAGGGTGACATAGTGAGACTCTGTCTCAAAAAAAAAAAAAAAAAAGAGAGAGAGAGAGTAAAAAAGGCAATACACAAAGTAGGAGAAGGTATCTACCCATACGTGCATCTGATAAAAGACTCATAACCAAAATATGCAGAGTTTCTATAAATCAAAAAGGAAAGGACAAACAACTCAATTAAGCATGGCCAAAAGATGTTAACAGGCACATCATGAAGGAAGATACCCAATTTCTCAACAAGCTATGAAAAAGTGCTCAACATCATCCACCCCCAAGAAATGCTTTTCACCAAGAAAATGCAAATCAAGACCAAAATAGGATACCACAATGCATCCACTAGAATGGCTAAAATGAAGAAGATGGACAACGCCAAACACATACAGAGCAAGTAGAACTCTCACACACTGCTCTACTGATAAAACCACATTGGAAAACTATTTGGCTCTATCTACTAAATGTAATCATATGTCGAACCTATGACCCAGCAATTCCACTCCTAGGCATTTACTCAAAAGAAATTAAAAAATAAGTTTACAATAAAACATATGCAAGAAACATTCATAACAGCTTTATTCAGAATGGTCCCAAACTGGAAAGAATTGAAATGTGTATCAAAGGCAGAGAGAATAAATAAGTTGTGGTACATCATACAATGGAATACTATGTATCCATAAAAATAAACAAACTACTGATGTATGCAAGAACATGCTTGAATCCCACAAATATCATACTGAAATAATCCAGGCATAAAATAGTATATACTATAGGATTCGATTAATTTCAAGTTCAAAAAATGCAAAAATTATCTATGCTGATGGAAGTCAGAGTAGTGGTTACCTTTTAGGGAGGTTATTTATTAACTAGGAGTGGGCACAAAGAGAACCATCTGAAGTTCTAGAAATACCTACACCTTGATTTGAATAACAGTTACATGAGTGCATACATGTGAAAAATTCATCAGGCTGTAGATGTAATATTTGTGCGTTTTACTGGAAATATATCTCATTTTTTTGAAAATAATAATTAGGCTCAGCATCCATAGTTCAGTGGTTAGGGTGCCTGCCACAGATACCAGGGCTGGTGGGTTCAAACTCAGCCAGGGCCTGCTAAACAACAAGGACAACAAAAATAAAAAAAATATCCGGGCATTGTGGCGGGCGCCTATAGTCTAGCTACTAGAGAGGCTGAGGCAAGAGAATCGCTTAAGCCCAAGAGTTTGAGGTTGCTTTAAGCTGTGACGCCACAGCACTCTACTGAGATTGACATAGTGAGACTCCATCTCAAATAATAATAATAATGATAATAGTTAAGGTGCCGGCCCTACATACTGAGGGTGGTGGGTTAAAACCCAGCTCCAGCAAAACTGCAACAAAAAAACAGCCGGGCATTGTGGCGGGCGCCAGCTACTCGAGAAGCTGAGCCTAAGCCCAAGGAGTAGGAGGTTGCTGTGAGCTGTGACGCCACAGCACTCTACTGAGGGTTAATGAGTGAAACTCTGTCTCAAAAAAAAAAAAGAAGAAGGGAAAGAAGCTGCCAATGCTAAGGCTCAGGTTCTCTCCAAAGCTTAGGAAAGCCCAGGCAAACCTGAAAGGGGATAAAGGTATGTGACTCTGATGAGTCCTCAGCCCTGTGCACCTCTCACCTCCCTCTCATGAAAAATGGCAAAAGACTTCAAAATGGGAGAGAGACAAGCATTCTGTCCATCACACAGCTCTGGGTTACCTGATTCTCTAGGGGCCTCTCTCTGCCTTTCATTGCCTTTGAGCTAGTTTATAACTCTGTAAGTTGTACAAAATTGATGGTAAAGCAAGTGATTCTTGTTCATAGAAATGTAAATGAATTTTGTCTAGTACAGGTGCAATTGATTACTGATCTGTGTGTGTTATTCAGTTTTTCATCTGACAACTTCATTTCCTGGTGGCCTATATATGGATCTACTCTTTGGGTTCTTTTTTGAAATAGTTGTAACATCTTACTGGTTCCCTCATTAAATAATAAGTTAACGTCTTTGACATGGATTCATTTTATATTTATATGAAAGTCATGATTTCTTTAACATCCTCTTGAATTCCCTCTCCACCACCCTTTCCTCTTGTGAAAGGCCTTGGCTTCTCTCTGTCTTCTGGGTGAATTCAGGTTGGGGCTCTCCATAGCCTTTGTTTTTTCAAATCCATTCATATTATTCAGCACCTGGTGTTTGCTGGGCTCTGCAGACATACCAGGTAGAAAACCAGCTCTACCCTCCCAATCAAAGAGGGAAGACCTAACTGGCTTAGAAGAGATTTCAGGGCTTCATTTTATCTTCTCAATGACTCCTCAAGGCTGCCATCATTATTCCTATTATTCTGTTTACATCTCCATTTTACTGGTAAGAAAACTAAGGCCCAGGGAACTGAATTAGCTTGCCCAAAAGTGGACCCAGGACTCAAAGTCAGGTCTTCAAAACCATTAAAAACACTGGATGTTTCAATGTCCATTTCACATAGGGTCAGTAATTCCCTATCCCCCTATTGGTGACTATTGAGAGAGGCCTCATCTCAGCAACTTCGTGCCTTCAAACAGCTTAGTCCCATGGTGGGCAACAGAGGGCAGGAGGGGGCTGAGAGAAGAGGTAAAGGAGGAAGAGGACTCAGCCAGCGCTGGGTGAGAAGAGCTGGTGTGGGGGCAGGTTTGGAGGGGAGACTGGGCCCGGGAGCCCACTGTCAAATTCAGAGTCTCAGGGAGCCCCACTGGGTGTGACTCTAGGAGACGAGCACCTGCCGAACCATCAGTGGCAGTTTTATTCAGGAAAGACACAGGGCATTTGCCATGCCAGTCTGAGTTACACAGAATCAATAGTGTCTGATTGAGGGAGGGAGACAGGCTGATCTCTCTGTGGGCTGCCTCAATGCAGGGTGAAGCATGTAGTTGGGCCATCCCCAGGCACTCCTTATCAAGACCACTGAAGATGACAGGAGCACAGAGGTGCCCAGACAGGGTAACGAGGGCAATATCATCAAAACCATCCCTGTGCAGAGAATCAGCAGGCAGGTGGGATCTGAGCCCTTTGAACTCCTGACTCCTGATCTGCATTTAGATTAGGGGAGCTGGTTTGTTTGCCCTACGAGGATGAAACTTGTTTCCCCCTTCCCCTTTCTGAATGTGTTATTCCGGAGTTGTTGATAATTTATTAGCCTTAGTCTTCTACCCAGCCTTCCTGGGCTTGGGATTCTTTTTTTCCTGTCTTTGAATTATGACACCTTTACATTTTTTTCTTTAATGCTTTGTCTTAGAGATCAACAAAAGGTTTCTGAGGAGTCAGAGAGCTGCTGCATTGTCTCAAGCCACCACTTGGCATGTGAGTCAATGTACGCCTCTCCAGGCTACCCAGACTTTATACATTTAGTTGGTATAGAGTCTTGTTTTTTCTCCAGAGTCTCTTCCTTGTTGACCCCCAACCTAGGTCAGGGTCCCCAGAGAACCCTGACATGTGCTGACGAGGCTGCTGCTACCAGGGGTACTGGCCTGGGCACCCCAGTTTCCTCTAGCTCCAGAAACTGCTTCTTCTAAAATCCAGGCCAAGTTTATCAACCATCCCCCTTCCCACCTCCACTTCCCCCTAACCCCACATGCCTACTAAGGGACTCCCTGGAGACCAAAGCAAAAGCTAGAGATTCCAGAGGCAGTGAAAAGGCTTGAGGACAGAACTAAAGGGGGACAGGGGGCTGAAAGCATGACAGTTGGGGATGCCAGAGAGTGGCTATGGATGGAACAAGAGGTGACATCCCTTCCCCGCCCCCCCACCAAAGACCAATATGCAAAAGGAAACCCTGGAGACTTTCACCCAGCTGTGATTTGCCCAAAGGAAAGCTGGAAGGAGAAGCTACAAGAGACCAAAACCAGCAGCGAGGCTGCTCTCAGAGGACAGAGGAAAGAGCAGAGACAAAGGCTGGGGCAGGGTCTGTCCCTCTCCCCTAAAACCACAGCATGAGGGTGAGGAATAATAGCTGACATTCTTGAAGACTCACTGTGTGTCTGCCCTGTTCTGAGCACTTTATATGCTTAAATCATTTAACCACCAGAACAGCACAGATGAGATAATTGAGGCACAAAGATGTTAATTAACATGCCCCAGATCACACAGCTACAAAGGATGGAGACAAGATTCAGACCCAAGTAGCCAGACTGGCCTAGTTTCCAGTTTCTGCCATGTTGGAATGGGGGGGTCCCTCTTGCAACACTGAATATTCAAATATTTATGCAGGACCCACTGTTGCCAGGGTCTGCTGGGTACCAGGATGCAGTGAACAGCAGACAAGTCTCTGGTCTCAGGGTATCCCCAGTGTCAGGGAGGGTGTGGGGCAGAGGCTTATTTACACTGACTGTAAACATGTAAAACTTATCTTCCCATGCAGTGTAGAGTTGAAAATCTTTCTTTGCTCTCACAGGCATGACCTGCCACAGCCTCACCCTCACCCCAGTCTTGCAGAGAACCATTAGCATTGCTCTTACAGAGGGTGAGTGAGGACCAGACAGAGGAAGAGACTTGGCTCAGTTCCTCATGGCTAGGAAGAGGCAGAAGTCAGGGTTTGAACCCGGGGCACTATGGGTCCTGTCAAACTCACTGGCCAAGCAATTATCACAGCCATCTAGGCAGGTGGACAATGGTTTGACATAAAATTTGGGGTGTGGGCTCAGCACCCGAGCACACAGTGGTTATAGCGCCAGCCACATACACCAAGGCTGGCGGGTTCGAACCCAGCCCGGGCCAGCTGAACAACGACAACTGCAACAAAAAAATAGCCAGGCGTTGTGGTGGGGGCCTGTAGTTCCAGCTACTTGAGAGGCTGAGGCAAGAGGATGGCTTAAGCCCAAGAGTTTGAGGTTGCTGTGAGCTGTGATGCCATCGCACTCTACTGAGGGGGACAAAGTGAGACTGTATCTCAAAAAAAAAAAAAAAAAAAATTGGGGTGTAGTTCAATTGATAAATCTTAGCAACCTCCCACCCTACCCTCCAAAACGTTGGCTTGCACACTTGTGTTGGGAGAATTCAAGAGGGTTTATGAGCTCTTGGAAGAAGCTGCATGCTGGGTGGAGGCGCACTAACCCACGTGGGCGTGGACGGGGACACGATCGCAGGAACCGGTGGCAGCTGGAGGGACGTGGGGCAGGGAACTGCTCTGTAGGGTCGGCCCAGCCGGGTTGGGCGGGGCGGCTTCCGCGGTCTCCATGGCGACATGAGGGTGGGGGCAGAGGCCTCTGTGGATTGATCTTGTTCCAGTCAGATTCAATCCCGAGTGAAAATGGATTTTTTAATGCGTCTATTAGCTGCTTTGAAAACGCAAATTGAGTTCAGGGGAGAAGTAGGCCGCCATAAGAAAACAATTTGGCGTCTGAGGCCCTGCGGGGCAGGGGGCGCCACAGCGAGGGGCACCCCCCTCTAAATCCGAGCCTAGCCTTGGTGAGGAGGAGGGGGTACCTTGGGGCCCTTATGCCTCCGCAGTCCTCCGAGTACGTAGATTTAGGCAGAACTGTGGGCCATCTCCTCTACAAAAATGAGCAAATTTTGGCCCCAAGAGGGAAGCCGGTTCCCGGGAGGGCGCTATTTCGGAAGGCTTCCTGGAGGTGAAATTCTAAGGGCCTTTGAAGACTAGACTCAGCAAATTCTGACTAAGAAAATAATGCCCAATGAGCTTTTGCCCAGAGCTTTACAATTTACAAAAGACACCCTCTTTCGCTCTTAGTTTAGTCTTCTTAGTGACTACAGAGGCATTATGAGCCCATTTTACAGATGACAAAACCGAGGCTGGGGGTCTTATAGACTGGAGGTATGGTGCCAAAGTCACTCAAGCAGGACCAAGGCTGGAATTTTCCATTTTGTGGTACTCTGCTCCCTGAGAGGAAGGAGCTGGAGGGGTGAGCCTGGGCTGGAGGGCATGGGGATCTGGGGCTGATTTTGGGTAGGGAGCTGAGCTGGACTCTCAGCTTTCAACTGAAGCTAAGGAGGGGTTTGGAGGAGAGTGGAGATGGGAGGGAGAGCTTGGGTAGAGAGTAGGGGTCAGATATACAATTACTTCCTTCCATTGTCATTCTCTCTGTTTAGAGTCTTCTTTGCATATGCAAACAAGTTCATCCTCCCACAATTACACAGTAATCAGGATCAAATTACCTTCTTGCTGTTTACTTTCAGCGTCCTTAATTAATCCGGTTATTAGACGATTAATGAAGCTTGTTTGGTGAGAAAGTCATAGGAAGAATGGAGAAGAATGTGTGTGGAGGTGGGTGGGGTGGGTGGGGTGTGAGCGCGCATGCGCGGATGTGTACGTGAGGGGTGTTGGGGGTGAGGGAGATGCTGCCGTTCCTGACAAGTAGAGGTATGCCTGAGTTACTTCTTAGCACCACCTCCTGTCCTCCACAATTTCCTGCACACACCCCAGCTCCATCCTGCCTTTTCCTATCCCACCATTCCCAGCTTCCTCTTATAGCCCATCACCACCTCCACCAAGCCTTTGTGAATGGAAAGATAGTACTTAGAGTCTTCCAGAGTCCCTTGAGAGCAGTAGCCCTGAGCAGGACTAGAGGTCCAAAGTCAATCCTGATCCTTTTCCATTCCGCTCAGGGCCTGCTCCAAGTGGTGAACACTGCCCTTCCCAGACTGTAGTGAGGCAGTGCTGCAAAGGCAGGCCTCACCCTCCAAGGCAAAAGGAACCTCCCACAGCCCATGATTACTGTGTGTTCCCCTCACAAACCCACGTTCACTGGGCTGTGAAACCATCAGGCCCAGCTTGAGGAAACACTAAGATAATATTTTTAAAGTATTTTAACAGTAATGGTCTGAGTTCCCACCTGCTCATGCTGGTAGTAGTCCAGCATTTCTCCCAAGGTACCCTTCCCCAGATTATTTTGGGGCATCCCCAGAACAGAGTTGATGTACCACAGACCCATCTTGGGTGACTTGTAATCTGAAATTTAAGGCTGTTTAGAGTTCCTGCAGTTCCACCAGGATGTTCTTAGGCCTGGGTTTCTCTTTATTTACTCTGCTAAGAATTCTTTATGCTTCATTCCTAGGATTTGTCTTCTTTCTAAAAAAGTCCTAATCAATTTATTTTTAAATATTGCCTCCCCTAATTCTCTCAGATATCTCTAGAATTCCCGGATGATATTTGTTAAACTTCTCATTTTATATTCCATATCTTTTTTCCTCTTGTTCATATTTTTCTCTCTGTGCTACATTATAGCTAATGCTTTCTTCATATCTATTTTCTAGTTCACTAACTAGCTCTTCAACTGTATCTAATATGCTTGTAACCCCTCTATTGAGTTTTAAATTTCAATATTATCATTTTCATTTCTTAGTCTCTTTGTTCATTTTCGTATTTGCCTGGCTCTTCTGATAGCATCTTTATTTCTTTAAGCATTTTAAGCATAATATTTTTTAAAAAATATTCTGTATCTGAGAATTTCAATATCATAAGTCTCAAAGGTCTGATTTCACTGACTCAATCTGTTGCTTTCTTGTGTGCCTTGTAATTTTGTTTTGTAAACTCAAGCTTACCTAGTCTCTACCCATGGGAATCCTGTACAGCAGAAGTTGAGGGTATATTCCTCCCAAGAGAATTTGCTTTTGCTTCTGCCAGCCAAGTAGCTAGGTGCTACCAACACATTTATAGTTAATCCTATCAGTTGGAGTTTCCTGGATATGCACCTAATGCAAATGTTTACCCAGCCCCCTGTGTGGGCAGGCTGTGATTACAAATTTAAAGAAGGCTTTTTTCTAATCTAGAGCACATGCTGAAATAGACAAATGTTCTTATAATTTCTCCTTGCCATTGAATGGAATTTTTTTTCTCAATCCTTCCACAAAAAGTGTATAGCCTTTTGAGAGTTCTGGGTTTTTTGTGGAGCTCTCAATTATAGTTCCGCCCCCCCACCCCCACCCCACCACACACACACACAGCCCACAGCCTGTCTCCCCCTTTCCCTGTGGGCCCTTTACACTCAAACCCCGAGGCCAGTGGTTCTCCACTTGGGCCACTTTGTCCCCAGAAGATACTTAGCAAAGTCTGGCAACATAAAATTTTGCCTGTCATGCTAGAGGAGGGAAGAGAGGCCAGCGACGCTGCTGAACATCCTACAGGACAGCCCCACAACAAAGAGTAATTAGGCTCCAAATGTCAATTGTGCTACTGTGGCTCATAGAGATGTACAGATGACCTGAGGTGTCCCTGTGGCTTCAGAGTCCCTGACACTCAGGCTTCCTGCACCCTCTTTATGTTTGACACCCTAAAGGTTTTCCTTTTATTCACTCACTCATTCATTCACTTAGTATACGCAGCTATACATTTAAACAGAATAGTTGTTTTTGTTTTTGTTTTGCTTTTTAATGGAGCACTTCTGTCTATTCTGTGGGAGATTTTTAGGACATCCACTTGTCATTCTCACCTGCCTGCATCCTCCTTTCTGATGTTTGCTGCTCTGGCTCACCTCTTACTGTCTGGTAACCACCTTCTCTATTTCACCCCCTCTCCCTGCATTAGTGTGCACCCAGAAGCCAAGTGCTTGTGTTACAGAAGGTTCTGGAGACAATTGAAGCAGTCCCGAGAGTGTGTGACATGCCAGCCAGTAGCAGTTGCTCTTGGGGCTCACGGTTCCCCAAATCCTTCCCTCCTTGTGGTCTCTGACTGATTCCATGAGGCTCAGACCTGATTCTACAACCTCCTGCCTCCCCAAATCCAGCCTCTTTGCCTCCCTGGCTCACAACCTCGGAGAGTATCCTCTTCCCACGCCTCCCCCTCCCTGCCCAAGACCCAAGCAGTTCCTTTCCTTGGGGTCTGTGTCAGCCCTGTTCACTCTGGCTTATAGTGTCTGGCCCACACCAGGGGCTCAGTACCAACTTGTTGCATAAATGAATGAATGAATGATTAAATGAATGAATGAGGCTTTGTTCTGGCCTCAAGCAAAGCAATGATAATAACTAGAATTACATTTCCTGAGTCTGAGTTATTAGACTTCAAAGGGACACTGTATTGGGACAACCACAGTGCAGTCTAAACGTGCACTGAGGGAAAAGCATTTCTCTAATGCTTCAAGGGCACAGCCAGGCTAACGCTGCTCCCAATTTACATGAGGAAACAGCACACTTAACATTGCAAACTGCAGCCTCTGCATTCCCATTTGTGGTGACTTTTTAGTTTCCTCTCAAGAACAAATGGGGGTGGGTTTGGGTTTGCTTGTGTGTGACTGGGGCTCTGCCTGGGGTGAAGGAGCCTATTCCAAAGTAGTTCGCCATTTCCAGAAGCCCAATTACCAACTGGGCTTGCCCTCAATAAAACAAAGTAAGGTCTTTATCCTGCTAGTAGTGCCTAGAATTTCAAGGTCATTTGCTTCATTCATTCATTCATTTAGTAAGTATTTATGGAACATTCTCTATGTGCCAGGCACTGTTTTGGGCATTGGACTTCAGAAAAAAACACAGTCCCCGCTCACACAGCACTTACGTTCTGGGGAGAGAGGCACAGTAACTAGTGCCAGGGAGTGCTGAGATCTCGGAGGAAGAAGGAAGCTGTCAGTGGCTGCAGCGATGGGGGTGGCTGCTGTTTGAGGTGGGCGGTCAGGAAGAACCTCTCTGTGAGGACAGTGTAGGTCAGCAAAGCATGCCAGAATCAGAGAGGAGAAGGAGGTTGCACAGTTTGGGAAGAGTGGGGAGGCCCAAGTAGTGGGGTAAGGAAGGGGGAGAATGGAAGGCAACAAGAATGGAGAAACACCAAGGCCGGGCCAGAAGTTTGGGGTTTTCTTAGAGTGAGAAAGAAGCCACCGAGGATCTCAGTGAGGGTGAGGCAGAATTCATACTGCATTTTCACAAGGCTGCTCTGGCTGCTGTGTGGGGGGCAAAAGCTGAAACCAGAGGCTTGGGGGGCTTTTCAATAACTAGGGAGGGTGGCAGTTTGGGCACATGGTGAGAAGCAGTTAGATTCTGAAGGCACCTTAACGTAAGCCCACAGGAGTTGCTGACATAGACTGAGGAGTATGAGAGAGGAGGTGTTGAACTTGACCCCAAGGTTTCTGACCATGAGGATGGTGGGGCCTTTCACTTAGGGAGGAGGAGGGAGGGAGCAGGCTGAGGGGTTGTCCGGAGTCTGGATCTGCACATCTCAAGGTGGAGGTGCCTGGCAGAGCTGGGGAGGAGAGTGGGCCAAGTGGGTCAAGTTCAGGTGAGAAGAGAGGGCTGGAGACACATATTTGGGACCCGATGAGTTTCCCCAGGGAGCAAGCATAGGAGAAGCAAAGGATTCTGTGGCCTGAGCCCTGAAACATACAAACACTTCAGAGGTCATGAAAGGTGCATATCACACCTTAACCTGCTTAAAGCCTTCCAGTGGCCTCCCAGCTGCAGCTACTAGGCCCTGGGCAACCTCCCTGCAGGCCTCTCTGCCCTCACCTCCCCACACTCTCCTTCAGTCACTGTGGGCCAGCCTTGGGGGCCTCTTTCAGCTTCTTAAACCTGCCAGACCAGAGACTCTTCCCAACCTCTGGGCCCTTGCACGTGCTATTCCCTGTGCCCAAAAAACTTTCCTCTCACCTTCCCCTGACTTTTTCTGGTCTCATCTTAAAGGCTGCTCTCTCAGATAGGCCTTTCCTGACCCCCATTCTAACGTAGTCAGACATGCGCACACGCTCACACACACCAGTATTCTCTCATGGGACTTATTCTTGTCCTTCAGAGCACTTTGTTACACACCATAATTATCTACGTAGGAGTATGTTGATTTGAGAAATGTCTGTCCCACTTGACCAAAGCTCCATGGGACAAGGAACATTTGCTGTTTTTTCCCACTGTGTATGGGTAAATACTGTTGAATGATGGACTGAGGAACAGAAACAAACACTAAGTGATTGTGTACCGTATTCTCAATACTGTACCAGACTTACGCATCCTCAGCTATGGTAGACATCATCACTACTAACCAGTGGTTCCAGTTCTCCCGTCCTGGTTAGATACGATTACATATCTTCATCCCTTTGAAGTTAAATGTGGCTGTAAGACTTCCTTTGACCAGTGAAATATGAGTAGAAAGGATAGTGTCAAGCTCAGATAGAAGCACATAAGAGCTGATGTGCAATTCTCCACGTCTCTTGCCCTGCCAAGAAAGCCTTGTGTGGAGGCAATGGCATCAGAGAACAGAAGCACCTGCATCATCCGTGGTACCTGAGTAACTATGATCAACAGACCCCTCCCCTGACCCACCCAGTGTGAGCCAAGAAAAAGATCCTTTGTGTCTTCAATCCACTGAGGATTTGTAAACATTTGTTGCACAGCCTTACCTAGCCCACCTGACTAATGCAGTGAGCTCAATTAATTCTTCTGACAACCCATGACGTGCTCTCCATACCCTCTGCTCAGAACCCAACCAGCACACACTGAGTTCCCACTGGAAGCAGGTACTGACCACACAAAGAAGAATAAGACATAACCCCCAAGAAGCTTATGGTCCAGGATGCAGAAATGGCCAAGAAAGCACAATAAAGGGTAGAGTCATGGAGGCGTGGCAGAAGGATGAGTTCTAGAAGAAGGAATGCCAAAGTAGCATCTTTTAAAAGACTTATTATTATTAGAGTCAGGATTTTGTTTTGTTGCCCAGGCTGGCCTTGAACTCCTGTCCTCATGTGGTCTTCCCACCTTGTCTTCCTGAGTAGCTGGCATTACAGCTGTGCTCCCTGTGTCTGGCCCAAGTAGAATCTTGACCTGATGGTATCTGTGTTCAGGGGTCGGTGGGGCTGGAAGTGGCAGAAGGGATGGCACCTCTAGCACAGGATCAGCGCCAGCAAAGCTCACACAGGGGGAGAATTGCTGGCATTAGCTCATCAGTACATGCATTAGCTCAAGAATATGCTAAGCTCCTATCACAGAGGCTCGAAAATACAATGGTTAAGCAAGTTAGAAGTTGATTTCTCCCACACATTAAAGTCCAGAGCTAGATCCTTCTAAGCTACAGTGTAGTTTTACCATCCCTTAAACTTGGCATCAATCTCTAACTTCAAGGTGCCTACTCCAGCTCCTGCAGTCACATCTGCATTCCACCAGAGGGAAGGGAAGAGGGTTGAATGGAGTGCATGCCCATTCCCTTTAAAGATATACCCTAGAAACACAGGCCCTGACTGTCCCCTTCCAGCAGCTCCACCAGCCAGTCGTCCAAGCCACCATTACCCTTCCAGCCACTTAGTTACCCTCCATGTCCAGCCAAGTCCCTCTTACTCAGGTCCTCATCTCTCACCAGGCCCGTGGCACTAGTCTCCTAACAGGTCTCCTAGGCTCCGCACCAGGCCTTTCCAATCTGTCATCCACAGAGTGACTGTCCCAATTTAGAGCTCTGACCAGGTCCCTCCCTTCTTAGACTGAAGTCCAAGTCCCTGGATATAGCCTACAAGCCCCCTCCCCTCGCCCTTGCCCTCCTCTCCAGTTTCCCCTCTCACCCTGGAGTGCTCATTGTCATCTTTCCATTATCTCTACTTGGCTCCAAATTTTTTATCACCTCATCCTTTGCTCATCCCTGAAATACACTTCCCTCTGTCCACCTGACAGATCCCACAGCCTTTAGGGGTCAGCTCAGGTGTCACTCCTGCAGGAAACGTATGCAGGGACTCCCCTCTGAGCTCCTGGTGTGTGGAGCTACTCTCCACTTCCCGTAGTTCCCAATTAGTTCTTCATCCGGTTGCTCCATGTCTCTAGGAAGTAGCCAGGCTCAGAACGAGGACTGGAGCCCGACTGCCTGGGTTCCAACCCCAGCTCCACCACTTCCTGCCGGTGTACACTCAAACAAGTTATTTAACCTCTTTGAGCCTCTTTGTCCCCATCTATAAAATGGGAAAAAGTACTTCCCTCATATAGTTGTAAGGATTAAACAATTCAAAACACATAAAACTTAGAATGCCTGGCACTGAGTTAGCCCTTCTTGTCACTAGGCTGAGGGCAGTGAGAAAGTTCAGTTGCAATTGAGCAGGGGAATGTGTCATAGAAAAATAGGAGGATACTTCACTTCCAGCTGAAATGAAGTAGCAGAGATGCTTAGTCAGTTTGGGCTGCTGCAAAAAATTGCCACAGCCTGGGTGGCTTATAAACAGCAGGAATTTATTTCTCACAGTTGTGGAGGCTAAAAATTGAGAGCAGGATGGTGGCATGGTTGTCTGGTGATGTCCCTTTCCTGGTTGCAGAAAGCCACTGCTTGTATCCTCTCATGATGGAGAGCAGAGTGAGAAGTGAGATCTCTCCAGACTCTCAGACAGAACTAATTTCATTCCTGAAGGCTCTGGCCTCATGACCTCATCTAATCCTAATTACCTCCCAAAGGACCCACCTTCTAATACCATCTCATTAGGGGCTGAGGTTTTAACATGTGAATTTGGGGGGACACAAAGATTCAGTCCCTAACAAGAGACTAGACTTACCTTCTTGTCTAAAACAACTAGAAAAAAATAAATAAAATACATGAAACCATGGTTGTCAAGACAGTGGACATTAAGCAACAAATGACAACAATCCCTAAGAGATGGGCAACAAATGAGGTGAGTCTACCATCGCCCCATTCAGAGAGAGTTCCAAGGCTGTGGCACAGGGAGAGGGGACCCCACAGAGGAAACCGAGCTAGAGTCCAGGGAGGTCACGGTGGCTAGAGTTCACAGGTCAGAGTCCAGGGAGGAGAGAACCACAGAGACCCTGCACTACCTGAGTGTCATTAGAAGGAACAGTCACCAGGGCTCCTACATGGTCTTCCAGCCAGAGTGGAAAACCTTGTGATTTACAGGGCATAGGTTGGAGAACACACAGAGGTTTTGCGTCACAGTAGGGCAAAATTAGCCTGGACTAAAGTAGGGCAAAATTAGCCCTGGACTAAATGCTGCTCTGATCCTAACAAAGCTTAAGAGCAATACTTGAAAAGATCAAACCATTTCCAAGTAACTTAACCACAATCCAGACAAAGCTCAAGAATATGTCTCGGTATACAAAACAAACAAACAAACAAAACACTATCCAATGAAGTAAAATTCATCAATAAAAAAGTATTTATTTATTTATTTATTTATTTTTTTTTTTTTTGAGACAGAGCCTCAAGCTGTCACTTTGGATAGAGTGCCGTGGCATCACAGCTCACAGCAACCTCCAGTTCCTGGGCTCAAGCGAGTCTCCTGCCTCCACCTCCCAAGTAGCTGGGATTACAGGTGCCCACCACAACGCCCGGCCATTTTTCGGTTGCAGGCATCATTGTTGTTTGGCAGGCCCAGGCTGGATTTGAACCCGCCAGCTCAGGTGTACGTGGCTGGTGCCTTAGCCCGTTGAGCCACAGGCGCCGAGCCAATAAAAAAGTATTTAGTATACAAAGGAGGAGGAAAAAGTGACGCATAACAAGAAGAAAAACCAATTGACATGACAGCTGCAAGTCCTCCTCCTCAAGGGACCCAACAGCAAGCCCCTGGGTATGTGCTTTGAGCACAGAGGAAATCTACAGTGTAGCCTGAAACCCTGGTTGAAGAGGGACAATTTCATCTGCCCTGAAACAGCAGTGATGGAGTTTCCACACTCCTAATCAATTCAGAGGCTTGGTTATCCTGAATGGCCCAAACCAATAGCAGTTTCTGGTCTTCGTGGGTCGTGGAGAGCAGCACAGTGCTGTGGCGGACCACAGGGATCTCCTGCCAGAGGGAGCTGCTGGAGCCCACTGACAGGTGCTGCAGCTGGACCTCGTGAATCTGAAAGTGGAAATGGGCAAGATAACTGAGATGTCAGAGGAACATTTGGAGAAGGCTAGAGCATGAGCTCCATGAGGGCACAAACACTGCCATAATAACTGCTCAGTCCCCTCCATCTGAAGCTTACTTGCCCTTCTAAGAAAAAAAGAAAGAAAGAAAGAAAAACCAATCAATTGAAACCAACCCAGAATGGCACGGCTGTTAGAATTAGTAGAAAAGGATATTCAAATACTTAACTTATAATTGTATTCCATGTGTACAAGAAGCTAGAGAAAAAATGAACATTTAACTAGAGATGCAGAAGACATAAAAAAGACCCAGTCAAGCTTCTACTGATGACAGCTACAATGCTGAGATTTTTGAAATGCACTGGATATAATTAACAACATATTGGTCACCACAGAAGAGAAGGTTAGTGAACTTGAAGACAAAGCAATAGAAATTGTACAAAATGAAACACAGAAAGAAAAAAGGCCAGAAATAAAATGAATAGAGCATCACTGAGTCGTCAGACAACTTTGAGGCCCAACATACCTATGTGTAATAGAAGTCTCCAAAGGAGAGAAGATAAAAGGGTGGACAGAAACAGTTTTGAAGACGTAATGGTCAAAAATTTTCCAAATATAATGAAAACTATGAACCCGCACATCCAAGATGCTCAATAAAACCCAAGCAAAAGAAACATGAAGAAAACTACACAAGGGTATATCGTAATCAAATTGCTTAAAACCAGTGAGAAAGAGAAAAGCTTAAAAGCAGAGGGAAGAGACATCATTATATACAAAAGGACAGAGGTAAGGCTAATAGCAAAGATAAGGATGCTCCTTGGAAACAATGCAATCCAGAAGACAGCAACACCTTTAAAGTACTGCAATAAAGGCTGAAAGCTAGTAGAGGAGCTGGGAGATGGTGACAGCCATCCAGGGGGGAGACGTGATATGGGCTTCACTCCAGAAGGTGGCCCTGGGCACTAGAGAGGACAGAGGGAATGGTGGGGACTTAGCAACTGATGAGACGTGGGGAGGGGGTCTAGAAGAAGGTGCTGGTTTCTGGCTTGGGTGGCTGCTAACCACCAAAATGGGAATCTCAGGATATGGGCAGAGGGCAGAGGAGTAGATTTTGGAGAAGACTGTGGGTTCCACCCCAGACAATTCTGAGTAGCCAGTGGAGGGTTCAAAAGAAGGTTTGGAGACTGGGAGAGATACACAGATATGGCATTCAGATGGTGGTGTATTGGTTAGGATAAGGAACCCTATAACTTAGTGAAAAATAAACCCTGAAATCTCAGCATCTTAGCATAAAGGAAGTTTCTTTTTTGTCATAGGCGGTTCATCATGGGTTGGCAGAGGGGCCGCCATCTTATGTGCCACCATCTCAATATGTGACCTCCAAGGTTGGCACAGCAAGAGGAGATAGGCATGGAGGAGGTCCACCGGCTTCAGACTGGGGGTGAACTGCGTTATTTCTAGCCACGCTCATTGTACAGAAGTCACATGCAACCCAACTGGAAAGGAGGCTGGGAAGTGAAGGGGGAGAACAGGGTCTATTGGAAAGCACTGAAGCCATGAGTTTAAATGAGAGAGGCCGTGGAACTTTTGAAGTGGAAGAAGGAAAGAGCTGTAGGCCTGAGTATTTGAAGAGTGGGTGGAAGCAGCCCAGAAGCAGAGAGGAGGGAGAGTCCGGGAGGGAGGAACAGCGCAGGGAGCACACTGTCCTGGGAGGGGAGGCGGCCCGCACTCCTGATCACCTGTGATTTTGTGGGTTTGATATTATTTTCTCTGTTTCACAGATGTAGAAACTGCAGTTCAGAGAGCTAAGACTCTAAACTGTCTCAGTCACAGTGGCCTGACAGAGACCAAAGGCAGAATCTCTCACCCCTTGGGTGGCCTCGTCTGTGTTGGTACCTGCCTCTATCCTGCCTATATCGTGGATCTTCCCTCCAAGCTCCTCTCCCCTCTTTTGCAAGAGCCTCTTCCAAGCTCAGAAGAGAGTGTTTACTGGGCCTCCTGAAAACCCATGTGCTCCCAGAGAGCCAGGGCCACCCATGGGTGTAGGGTCTTTCTGAGGCCTCTGAAGTCTTGACAAGCTTCCTGACTCTTTGGGCCTCAGTTTCCTCCTCTGTTAAAGTGTGTGATGAGGGCAGTGGGTGGTTGTGGTCCTCTCCAGCTTCGACACTTAGTTCTTTTCTTTCTTTACCACAAGTGAAGGAGTGGTAGAGCGCAGGCCAGCAGGCCCACCCTCTCCATCCTCCTGCATGGCTTCATAATGTTAAGAAAACGTCTTCCTCCAATCATAGACAAACAACCTGGGCTGGGGAAGCCAAAGGAAGGGCCTGCTTTGCATACTTAAGCCCTTCCCCCACCCTATTGAGCACACAGTTGCCATGGCAACTGGCCCCAAAAGACTCTTCTCAGCAGTCGCCTCCCCTTTCTGCACTGCTGGAATGCTGGCTGCTTACCCAGGCTGTGAGAGCTCAGAACTCAGTCCCTCATTTTAAGGATTAGAAAGTGAGACCCAGAGAGGGAAAGCAACTTGCCCAAGGGCACACAGGGAGTTGGTGGCGGAGACTTACCTAGAATCCAGGTCTGCAAGTGAAGACCTTAAGAAGCTCAAATAAAGAAATGTGCCATCAGACTTTGGGCAGAGACTCACAGATTGAACTGAGTGTTGGGGCATGTGGAGACAGTTAAATAGGTCCAAGTGTCCAGTTCAGCGCCCCTCCTGATTCATTTAACAAACATTTAGGGTATGCTGGCTATGTGCCAGGTACTGGCCTAGGCCCTAAGATTTAGCTGTGATCAAACAGACAAAAGCCCCTGACCTCACGGGGCTGACATTCTAGTGGGAGAAAGGCAATGAGCAAACCGGCTGAATGGAACACAATGTCAGGGGCTCAAGTGGAATCCAGAGGGTGGACGAGGGAATGCTGCTGAAGACGGTAATCTGGGACGCGCTTTCAAAACTTACCTGTCCCATGGCCCACACCTTCGGGGCAGCTGGCATCTTGAGGCCGGATTCCAACATGGTTGCCATCTGGTTGACGTGTTTTGAGGGAACCTGCCGTGGCCCAGCCGCCTGAGGCTTTAACCATAGAAATTTAGGCATCACAGCTGGCAGTTGGGAAGATGTTTGGGGGCAGCAGGCTCCCTGAAGCCATGTGGGCAGCTGCCCTGCCTGTTCCCAGCTGGCCTATAGCTTGGAAAGTCTGATTTTGGATGCCCCAGAAGGATCATCCATCACTGCTCACTAACACCAAAATGATGGAAATGACAACTCTGCACCTCATAGTCAGAGAAAAGGAACAAGTGCCCTGAGAGCAGATACCAGCTGCCAGGCAGTCAGGAGACCCCTTCCCGGGAGTGGAGTTTTATTTAACTTTTTATTATGGAAATGTTCCAGCACACACAGAAGAATAGTATAAAGAATTCCCACGTGCCCATACCCAGCCCAAGGATCATTAACGTTTGGGTACGCTGGTTTCAGCTCTGCCCCCTTCCTGCCCACTGGATGATGCTGAAGCAACCTGGGCTGGTTTTATAAGCGGGAAGTTAGGCCGGTCCTGGGGGCTCTGCTGGGAGTGGGAGGAGCTGGCGGAAGGACCCAAGCCCCACTTCCTGCCCCAATCCCACCTTGCTTTGCTTTCCTTTCCCCCACCTTTTCCCCTCTCACTCACAATAAAAACATAATTACAGGGCTTTATTAAAGAAAAAAAAGGCAAATTATGGTGACATGCTTTAATTATCTGCTGAGCAATGGCGGGCTGAATTACACAGGCAGGGCCTTGGAGGTTACCTAAAAATAAAGCAAGAAGCCTCATTAGATGCTAATTGCTGCTTTTGCCAACTGAAGTGAGATTCTGGTGTTGTGTGCCATTCAGTGCCAGGTTGGCTTGGTGGTGGGGAGTGAGCCCTGTGAGGCTGAGGGCCAGGGCCAACCCCTGTGGGTGGCCAAGACAGGGCATACAGGAGGGCAGGGAGGAGCCTTCAGTGCCTTGGTTTCCCCTTGATGTTCATTGGGCAGATGGAAACCCGTGGCTGGGAGAAGGGAGCCATGGGGACCAAGCGAGAGTATCAGAAAGATGCTTCTCTGGGGGGAGGGGCCACGCAGCCTCTTACAGACTCAGTGTCTTCTCGGGGCTCCCTGGGACCCCCCCCCCCGGTAGGCCTGGAGGCTAAGGTGGCAACTCTCTCCCACCAGGGCCTGAGAAGACAGGGTAGGAGGGACAGACCAAAGGGCATTAGAACTCAGAACCAGCCCTCTGAGCTGGAAGGAACCCCAGACTCCAGCTTGGCCACTGCTTGTGAAGCTGATCTCTCTAGGTTCTCAGGAGTTCTACAAAGGTGGCCCACGTGTCCAGCCAGCTTGCTAGCTCAGTGGGCTCCTGCTCAGAGGAGCATGGGCATCATTGTTCTCTCCTGGTTCATAAAGCCCAAGGTCTGGTAGCACGCCTGCCCCACTAGGTCACACAGCCCATCCTCTGGGGAGTTTTAACAACACCCCCAGGCCCACCCACAGAGATTGAGATCTAGCATTCTGGAGAGGGGCCCAGCAGCTGTATTGTCAAAAGTTCCCCTGGTGGTTACAAAATAGTACACTTTGGGGTTAGAATGTCCACTAGCCAAATACTTTCATTCCAACCTTGCGGAGGCTGAGGCCCCAGCGGAGGAGTGAGCATAAGGCCTGTGGAAACCCCATAGCCCCTTCTACAGAACAAAGGTCTCTAGGGGCTGCTGGCTCCCTGTCCGGGGTGTCACGGACCATGAAAAACCCCACTTTGTTTAAATATGAAGTTCTGAAGATACTGAGCAACTGTCCACCCTTCTTGGGTGTCCCACATGAATAATTGAGGATGGAGATCAAAGGTGAGTAGCCAGGTGGTCCAGGAAGGGCCTGTGTCTTTCCCACTATGTACATAAGGACCCACCTGGGCGCACCTGCAGGATCCCAGCCCTGCCTCAATGGCCTGCACCTTCCAGACGATGGGCTCAGGACCCCAACAGTGCCCACTTTTTCAACTGCCAGGGCTGGTCTGACTAGCAGAGGCCTGCTGAGGCCTGGTCCCTCCTGCCTACCTCAGTCCCATAGAGCCCACTGCACCCCAGGATCAGCTGCCCCAAATTATGCACAGACACCCTAGTCTTCCCTTAGTTTACCTCATTCCCCTAGTTATTTTACTGTGGGACACAGTCTGATATGTCTCCCCCATCAGATCGGAAGCTCCTTGAGGGCAGGACTGTGTTTCTCCCTCTGACAGAGGACAGACACCCCCTCTGCGGGCAGGGCCTGGGTACCCAGGGCAGGCTGGACTAGGCCAAGCCTCAGTCTCCAGATGGTCCAAGCCCCACCCAGCCTGTCCTGGCTCCAACAGGCCCCTTAGTCTCCTCCCACTAACATTTCCAGCCTCCCATAGCCCTCCCTTGGGAGCTGAGATGAGCACAGGGGCAGCACCCCCCTTAGAGAGAAGATGATTCTCCTCTTAGAACCTAGACAGATGCCCCACAGATGAGGGGCAACTGGGCAAGTCCCGAGCTGAGCATCAAGCCCCGGCCCCAGGCCCAGCCCAGCCTTGTCATCAGAGCATCCATCACCTCATGAAAGTAGTGGGCCAGAGAGGGGGCAAAGTGCCTAGACTGGGGGTACCGTCAGAGAACCACCCAGGGGGAAAGCTGGCTGTCCCCTTTCTGCATCCTGTTCCCTCCTCCTCACACACAAGGACTGCCCTAAAAGCTTCTGACAAACATTCTTGGTCTGGCAACCTAATATTGCCTGATTGGACGGGAGGACTGGATGGGATCAATTCTGGTAGTCTTAGGGACTGGCCTGCATAAGCAAGATGATCAGTGAGAGATAGCCCCTTTTCTCTCTCCTTCCCTCACCCAATTACTTATTGAGCATATACTAGATGCTGTCAACAGACCCGCGGGGAGAAGAGATTTCCTGAGCACAGATGTGTAAGACTACCCCTCTCCCTAGGAGATACTAACACCTGGCATGGCTCAGTGCCCCAGCCTCACCTCTACTCACACCCTTACACCCAGTCCCTGCCTAGCTCCCTGCCCAGGGTCCCTCCAGTCCCTTGGCCACCATGCCCCACATGGTCAGCTAGAGAAGTAGGAGGGGGTGCAGAACTTGGGGGCGGGGCACGAGGGAGCTGAGAGACAGCTTGGGCACCAGCTGCTGCCTGTGGCCTCATTGTGTCTCTGGCTCTATAATTTACCCCTGGCAGAGTCCAGCCCCTGAGCCACTCTCATACCCCTCTCCCAACTTGCCAAGGAAGCAGCCCAGGCTGGGACAGGCATCCTCAGGATGTGGGTGTGATGGGGATTCACACTCACTTGGGCTTAAAACAGACAGACAGTCACACAGGACAAACACGCATGCATGTGGGGGTGCAGGTGTACACACAGACGTGCAGCCAAACAGACACCCACACACAGGGCTGAGTGCAGCACACAGCCACACCATGCCATGTGCTTGGGGACACACATGCCACACTCTGATCTCCAGGACAGACAGACATCATCTTAGCATCTGGACCTAGAGACAAGAGGAGGGAAGGGCTACGGTGCTGGCAGCCTGGAAAGCCAATTTCTCAAGAGGAAGACTTCCCAGCAGGCAGAAAGCTCTGGCATACAGGTGGGGTGGGTTTCGGGTGTGAGAAAACAATCCCTCCCTCCCTCGGGGCTGCAGGGCAGGGAACCGAGCACCCCCTTTATCAGTGGTCCACCAGGTGCTGATTTCTGACTGTCCTGTAATGTCCCTGCCCCTCACCTGGAAACCTGGCCCCCCCGCCCCCCGCCCAAGGCCAGCCCAGGGAGCCGTTTCCATCTCCCAGTTCTTCCTTCCCTCTAACTCCAGGCCCTCTGGCCATGAGTTGAGCCCCTGGTCCCCTGGCAGGACCCTCGGTGGATGTGGAACCCAGGTGCAAAACCATGTGTTTATTTTTATTAGAAATGTTCTTGGTATAAAAACAATCATGCGCTACACATTGTCATCAATAACCATCACCAAACACCCAGGCACTGAACTCCGTGTGGTCGGCAGGAGGGGCAGGTAGGCAGGCGGGCAGGACACACGGCAGACGGTGGGGCAGGCGGGCAGGCTGCGGCCACAGGGACACACACAGAGGCCACCAGGAAGACGCAGCACTTGGCAACACACTTGAGATTTGTTTTTGTTTTTGGCTATTTGTGTTTTGCTTTTTTTTTTTCCTTTTTTCTCTTTTGTGACACATAAAATTTGGTGAATTGGAAAAGGGAGAGAGGAACTAAGGCTGGATGAAAATGAAGTTGAGAACAGGAAAGAAAAAGGCATGAGAGGAGTGACACGGCTAGAAGCCAGGAGAAAGCAGGAGGAGGTGGACACAGAGGATGAGCAAGAGGCGGCAGAGGTGAGAGCCAGAAAGAGAAGACACAGAAAAGCTGAGAACAGAGGTAACAGAACATGAAGACAGGGGCCTGGAGACACACTGAGAAGGTTGCCAGGAGCACAGAGCTGGAGGGAGGGAGAGAAGCAGCACCGGTGCCCACAGGACTTGAGCCCCTGTGGTCTGGGGCCAGGAGGGGCAATGGTGCAAGACGTATACTCCATGTGACCTCGAGCTGCCCAGCCCCTCATCCTCCTCCTGTCGCCCACCTGGCTTGCCCAGGCTGCCCAGCAGTGACGGCTGGGAATTCTGCTGTCCTCAGCACCGAGCCATGTCCGTGGACACCCACGGGCAGGCAGGATATCAGCTGGGCCCATGAGAGTGGCCCTGGGCCAACACCATCCACAGGGGTCGTGGCTCCTCCTCCTCCTGCTCAGCTCTGTGGCCCAGCTAGATTGCATGGTTGGTGTAGGTGACATATGTCTGTTTGGTGGCCAGCGCTGGAAGGAGAGAGACCAGGGATACCCAGGAGTTAGGAGCTTTCTCAAAAGCCCTTCCACATGGGCACTGCCCTGCACAAGAACCTACCATAGCTCCCCACCACCCATGCCATCCAGCCCAGAGTACTGAAAACTCTGAACAGGAGTTAGTGCCCCCCAAACCCTGCACCTGGGGATTGGCTCAGGTTTCCCACCTCCACACCTCCTGGGCTGGGCTGCCTGCCTAGACTGCCCATTCCTCATCCCTTTGTCACTTGAGAAATGACTCTTCCCTTGAGCACTCCCCACCAAAATTCCACTCCTGTGGGAGGATCTCTCCACTACGGAGCCCCTGTCACCCCTTCTAATTCTATCAACCTGTAAAATAATCCTTTTTATTTGTGATATCATGCAACCTTAAAATAATGTCCAAGGAAGTCTTTCAGAAGTTCAATCACACATTTTGGAAGAGCACATGCAAAGAATATGTTCTACACAAACTAGAATGGTGACCTAGAGGAAGGAAGTGAGAAAGAAGGGGCAGAGGAAATAATGAAAACCAGATAGGGGCTGTGCATAGCTAAAAACTCAAATATGTGATCAATGTAGCCCTCTGCCCCATGCCCCAAAAAAGGCAGTCCCTGGACGCCCACAACCCACGGTGCATCCACTTCCTATTTCTTCCTATTTCTCCCCTCAGGCTTGGGCCCCCTTAACTGCATGATTGCCAAGTTAAAGACTGTTTTCCAGCCTCCCTTGCAGCTACATAGGGCCTTGCATGTGATCACATTCTTGCTGATGACATGTGAGTGGAAGGACTGTGTCCTATTCCTACATCATTTGATTAAAATGGAATGTTTCCCCTGTACATTCACTTTTCCCTTCTTTGAGCAGGACAAGTATTGTGGTCAATCAGCCTCAGTCCTCTGGGATCCAATGGAACAACAAGATGGAAAGAACCTGGACCGACCCAGCTCCTGCCCACCAACCATGTGCTATTATAGCAGAGAGAAAAAAACATCTGTCTGATTTGAGCCATTCTGTTCTGTTCTGGGACCTCTGTATCACAGCATTGTAACCCAAAGCTCCCTAATACAGGCAGGATTGCTGTGTCCATGTATCAGAGGGTCCACTGTGTATAGAGGAAGCACATTTAGGAGGGGCAGGGGTCCGAGCAGAGGGGTTCACCATGGAGCCCATAGGGAAACATGAGGATCAGAGTTCAGTTTAGCTAAAGGAAGAACTTTCTCCTGACAAGAGCTGAAAGTGGAGCGGGTGGCCTTATGTGGTAGTGGGCTCTCTGTCAGCAGAAATATTCAAGCAGAGGAGGAGCAATCACTTGGCTCAGTGGTAGAGAAGCCCCAAGGTGCCACCTGGACAGTTGCTAATGAAAGAAAATGGAGCCACCCAATAGCCAAAAAGGCTGGACAACTGCTCAGGAGACACTTGTGCCTTGGTGTCTCCTTCACTTTACACTTGGGACTAAATGTGGAACCCTCATTTCCTTTGCCTAGGTCAATTTTTTGTGAATTTCCTAGGCCTCAATTCCATGAATGGACCGTATCCATTCATTGATGCACTCATTCACCTTGCTCCCAGCAGAAGGGACCGTATTCATTTGTTTCCTGGCCACGGAATATATATACCCTGAGACTAAATGCCTAAAAGGGGAGATGGGAAAGACCAGGAGAGAAACGGAGAGAGCTTCTCTCTCCCCACTTGAATTCTCTCCCTCTACCAGGAGCTTTAGTGTTTTTTGTATTCTTTTCTGTAAATAAATTCTGTCTTACTACTGGGGGGGTGGGGGGGTAAATAATGTAATGAAGAATAATAAAATACACGTATTTTTAAAAAAATAAATAAATAGAAAATAAAAACTCAAAAAAAAATGAGGGCTACAAAACACAGTGATAGCTTTGAAAAGCTGTTTCATCAGAGATATTTGCATTTTTAAAGAACATCCACATTTGTGAAACAACTAGGCTGTCTCTGGGCCCTCCCCCCCTTCTTATCCTGATATAAAAAGGATTAACGCAAGAAAAAGAGACTAAAGAGACTTGATATTTATAAAACTTGACAAAGAAACAGGCTACCATCTGTTCTTTCTTTATCACCTGTGAAGTTTCAGCAGCATAACAAGACACATTTTACCAGCCTTGCCTGTCCTGCCTCCCTCCCATAACCTGTCTTGTCATGCTTTAAAGCCCTATTCAGTCACCTGACCCCTTTTGAGTCTCATACAGTGTATATGGCTCTCATGCCCTTATGCATGTTAAACTGTCTTTTGTCACAAAAGAATCTCAGTTAAGAACTTACGAGAGTTGAGAATAGTAGGGCACCGGCCCCATATACCAGAGCTGGCGGGTTCAAACCCAGCCCTAGCCAAAAAAAAGAAAGCTGCAAAAAGAACATCTCTGAGGTGTGCTACATACAAGGCATCTGTATCATCAGAAGAGGAAACTTCATTGATTTTTTGGTCCAGAATGTCCTTGGCAGTAAAACCTTCATCAAGCAAGTGGCAGTCAAACTCTTCATTACTAATATTGTTTATGGTTTCTTGATATTTCTTTGAAAAACTAAGAGATGGAATTTATTTATTTATTATTATTATTTTTTGTAGAGACAGAGTCTCACTTTATTGCCTTCAGTAGAGTACCATGGTGTCACACAGCTCATAGCAACTTCCAACTCCTGGGCTTAGGCGATTCTCTTGCCTCGGCCTCTCAAGTAGCTGGGACTACAGGTGCCTGCTACAATGCCCGGCTTTTTTTCTGTTTTTGCAGTTCAGCCGAGCCCAGGTTTGAACCAGCCACCTTCAGCATATTGGGCCGTAGCCCTACTCCATGAGCCACAGGTGCTGCCCTAAGAGATGGAATTTAAAGAAATACTTCCAGCTCTCACAAAGGCAATTCTCCAGGAATTCTGAATCCCACTGCATGTGTCCTCCGAGCAACAGTGGTAACATTCTTAGAGCATCCATGCGCCATAGGCCAGTCCCATGGAGAAGCCAGAAAGCCGCCGTCTGCGCAGAGCCGGAGCCGGAGCCAGAGCCGCAGGCACGCTCGGCCACCCCCGCTGTACCCATCAGCGCCTGCCTCCCGCCTGCCGGAGATGCCGGCCAGGGTGGCACTGGAGCAGCTGGCAGAGGGGCAGCCGGGGCGGCAGGGGCGGTGACTTTAGGGACTGACCTCCACATTTTCAATGTCAATAGAAAATGGGCTATGGAAAAGCTGTATGTCCTGTTCATGGAGATGAAGCTCTTTAAATTGGAACTCCTTTTGCAACTTTTCCAGTAACTCCACACATGTTTTGTTTGGGAATGCAACCAGTGGTTTTTCTGCTAACAGATTTTGCGGGCCAGGATGAGTCAGCTGCTAAACAGGACAGGCAGCAGAGGCAAAAACACCCGGCGGGCTGGATAAATGTCCTCGATGGGCCACATGTGGCCCATGGGCCGTAGTTTGAGGACCCCTGTTGTAGATATTCCATGAGTTGAAGGCCTAGTTACCAAGCACCCTCGGTCTTTGTCTAAACACAGCTCCCACTTCTGAACTACTGCTGAGCTAAACAAGGGTGCCTGGGTCCAATGTGACATTCTCATTCACCTTCCATTTGCACTCTCTCCCTTTTCACATGTGGGCTTTGAGAGTAAGGCCTTTCATTCAAACACAGTAGGAAAAATAAAACAAGTGTGGCTTATGAAACAATATCCCAAGCCACTTGATTTAATATGTTTCACAGAGCATAAACAGCATCATCACATATTCCCCTCAATAATACACAAAAACTACACTGGGTAAGGGGATATTTTCTCCGTACACCTGGCACCACTGTGTCCACTGCAGCATCACCCATCCCTCAGCAGTGATGTCTCTCTCTCTAGCAGGAGTCTCTGAAGTTGGGAAGATGATGTGTTCTCTTTGCCGTGTCTCATATAAGGACTCTTTACTTCTCCAAATGCTAACAGGCTCCCTTCTTCCTTTTCCTTTGCCTTTTTTCTGCTCTGATTATCTCTAAACATTGTGTCTTAAAGTTATCACCTAAAATAGGAATATCTAGATATTATATTGACTAAGGATAGATTCAATATTTTTTAAGATAAAGGTGATTATGATTTTCTTTTATTTTTTAGTTATAACAGGTTTTGAAACCAATAACATTTATGAAATCCAGAATAGCTATGGACAGAGGATTTACTTTGCAGCAGAAGATACTCCCTTTTGTACCCGACTTTGCTGTGGACCATCTAGACCTTTTACTTTGAGGATTACTGACAATATGAGTCGAGAAGTCCTTACTCTGGAGAGACCGCTGAGATGTACCAGCTGTTGTTGCCCCTGCTGCCTTCAGGAGGTGTGTAACCAGTTATCAGGGCAGTAATGTAAAGTAGCTTAGCAAGATATTTCCCCCATTTATGGAATCTATATAATCAAGTATTTAATTTTTGACTGAAAGGAAAATGTATCAAGAAGGTATGCATTTAGTTTTCTGAGTCATTTGTGTAGGAAGCCAGGCAAGTGAGTGGTTAGCTCATGTCTTGGAGTAGCCTTCCTCATGGGGCTGAGCAATGGATTAGAGCAGTGAGTGGTTCTCAACCTTCCTAATGCCACCATGTACTTTCATTGTTACAAAGGGGTCGTGACCCGCAGGTTGAGAACTGCTGGATTAGAGACAAGGGTTCCTTATAGTGAGAAAAGTTCAGATAAGGCATCTTGATCAAATCATGTACTGGAAATGACTAGGAGAGATGACCAGTGAGAATATCCTAATTTTCATTCTAGGAGCATGTAGGCCAGTGGTTCTCAACCTTCCTAATGCCATGACACTTTAATACAGTTTTTCATGTTTTGGTGACCCCCAACCATAAAATGGTTGTTACCACAACATAAGGAACTGTACTAAAGGGTGGCGGCATTAGGAAGGCTGAGAACCACTGATGTAGGCAGAATAATGAGGGAAAAAACAGATGTGTTCATTTCACATTTGTTGCCATCTACTAAGGGACAAATCCAGGAGAACCCCTGTCCAAAATAGTCTCATCCCCTGTGCTTGTCATTTCTCACTTTTAAAAGTATTTACATAAGTGTCACCTGTAATAGGCTTATCCTAGGTGGGGGTAAACTTCAGCCCTGTAAAGAACAGCTATCTCCGTTTCATAGCACTTGGAGCCTACTTCCAGATAATATGGATTTTCAGGGAGAGACCAAAGGAGAGGAAGTTGGCTTTGACCAGATAGCATTGTCGGGAGTCTGTCTCTGCATAGATGACTACGTCATCCCAAGCGGGTTCCTGTAAGAGCTGGCACACATAAAGATGTAGGTCCAGAGTTACTTGTGGTCTGATACTCATTCATTTTGAAAGGATAGCTGAAGTTACATGCAATGAACTACTTTTTTTACAGGCACTCAGGTCAGGTATTATTACATATTCATAAAAATACCTGAGGCAAAACAGAGTTTGATGGGAACTTGTCTACAATTTGAATATCACATTGACATACTTCAATACATACATAAATACATACTATTTATTTATTTATTTATTTATTCATTTATTTGTAGTTTTTTGGCCGGGGCTGGGTTTGAACCTGCCACTGGCAAATGGGGCCAGTGCCTTACTCCTATGAGCCACAGGCGCCGCCCCCATCACACTATTTAATCTTAAAGGTACTAGGAAGTCCTCATTACACATACGCATAGCGAGGCAGAGCCCAGATTCCAGGCCCGTGTTCTTTGCACCCCTGGCCCGCATATGCCAAAACTGCACCAGCAGAACCCCACTGTTTTTAAAGGGGTTGGAGAAAACAGTTTCTTAATAATTTAAGTAGTTTTTACAAGTAAGGAAATTAACAATATACCAGGCCAGTAGATCAGTGCTTAAAAGAGAGAGTATTATGCACACAGTCTGACCAAGATTCTGCTCATCCCTTCCACTCAGTGGCTGAGGAATCTGATGCAAATTAATTCACTTCTCTGCTCTTCTGGTACATTCTCTATAAAATCGGGACAGTAATAGTACTAAGCTGTGAAGGATGTGCTCTGAATTTAGTGACCCTTGGAACGATATCTGGTGTTTAGAAAGTACTCAGTGAATGAGAGCTGTTATTAGACACTTGCATTATAATCATTATTTTGTTTACATATATATTGTTTTGCTTTTGTAGTTGGAAGTCCAAGCTCCTCCTGGTATACCAGTTGGTTATGTTACTCAGACCTGGCACCCATATCTGCCAAAGTTTGCCGTTCAAAATGAGCAAAGAGAGGATGTGCTAAAAATTACTGGTCCATGCATTCCATGTGGCTGTTATGCAGATGTGGATTTTGAGGTGAGACATGTTATGATGTGTATAGGATTTGCTCAGGGGCCTTCCAATCCAGGTGGAAGGCAAAGGGGGAACAGACACGTCACATGGGAAGAGAGGAAGCAAGGAGGGGGTAGGCCCCACACTCTTTAAACAACCAGCTCTCCAGTAAACAGAGCCAGGACTCACACACTACTGTGAGGATGCTTTTTCCTTCTCGCAGGCTAGAAGACGAGTTAGTGCTTAATTGGTACAGTTGCACCTTGGGCAGATGACACATTCTGTAGATGGGTAGTGGTGATGGTTACACAACAATGGCAATGTACTTAGTGCTACAGATTTTACACTGAAAATGAATAAAATGGCAAATCTTATATCTATGTTTCTACAATTAAAAAAAATGTCTCAGCCAGGCATAGTGGCTCACGTCTGTAGTCCTAGCACATTTGAGGTGGATGGATTGCCTGAGCTCAGGAGTTTGAGACCAGCCTGAGCAAGACTGAGACCCCATCTCCACTAACAATACAAAAATTTTACTAAAAATAGAAAAACTAGCTGGGCATTTTGTATCCCAGCTGCTTGGGAGGCTGAGGCAAGAGGATCATTGGGGCCCAGGACTTTGAGTTTGCTGTGATCCTTAATGCCACAGTACTCTACCAGGGGCAATACAGTGAGATCTTGTCTCAAAAAAAACACAAAAGAAAGTCTCATTGTTTAATCTGCCTGAGTAAACAAAGTCATAAATAGCCAATGGAATTGGGCAGCACTGCTTTTCCGCCTTGTGGTAGGCTGAGTATGGCCTGTAAAAGCAACCAGGTCCTTATCGCTGAAACCTGTGAATGTCACTGTATATTGCAGAATGGGTTTAGCAGATGTTATCAAAGATCTTGAAATGGGAAGATAGTTCTACTTTATCTATAGGGCCCACAATGTAATCACCAGTGTCCTCACAAGAGGGCCCAGGCAGTGGCATGCTCCTGTAGTCCCCATTACTGGGGAGGCTGAGGCAGGAGTATTGCTTGAAGCCTGGACTTGAAGAGCAGACTAGGCACCCGAGTGAGCCACTCCTCCCCATTTCAAAACAAAGTGAAAGGTAGACAGGGAATGTTTTTTAAAGGGGAGGCCAGAAGATTTGACACAAAAGAGAAACAAATCTATTAAGATGGAAGCAGAGAGAAGCAGAGACAGAGAGAGTGCATCCCAAACTGCCTGCTTTGAAGGTGGAAGACAGGGACATGGGATGTGAGCCAAGGACTGCAAGGAACATGGCTCTAGAAGCTGGAAGGGCAAGAAAACAGATTCTTCCTAGAGCCCGTGGAGTGAGCACAGCATTGCCTTGATCTCAGATCAGGGAACCTGAGTTCAGACTTATGACATGCAGAATGGTAAAGGAATAGTGTTGTTTCTAAGTCATCAAAAAATTCTGCCCTGCTGGGTTTCAGACTTGCATGGAGCCTGTTTTCTCTTTCTTTTGGCCAATCTCTAGGTTTTGGAATGGATGTTTACCCTTTACCTACACCAACATTGTATCTTGGAAGTAAATAGCTTGGTTTAATCTTCCTGGCACAGACCTGGTCAGGAACTAGCCCTGAGTCTTAGATGAGACTCTGGACTTTTGAGTTGATGTGGAAATATAGGGAAAGGGATAAGTGTATTTTGCAGCATGAGAAGAACATGAGATTTTAGGGAGCCAGGGGTGGAATGTTATAGTTTGGATACTTGTGACTTGCAAACCTCCTGTTGAAATCTGATCTCCAACGTTTAAGTTGAAGCTGAGTGGGAGGTGTCCCCTAACCTCGTTCCCACTTTTGCCATATGACACACCTGTTCCCGCATTGCCTTCTGCCTTGATTGGAAGCTCCCTGACACTGTGTTTCTTGAAGAGCCTGTAGCACCATGAGCAAAGTAAATCTCTTTTCTTTATGAATTATCCAGCCTCAGTACTCCTTCTCTGCAGTGCAAAATGAACTAATACAGACACCATTCTGAAGTCAATCTAAATTAGCCCTTAAGAAGAAAGAAATTAAGATTAGGGGATCATGATCAAGCTCATGAGTGTGAAAGCAGAGATTACCTGTGGTATTTCATCTTTAAATAAAACCTCTCTTCCAGCTGACTGTGTGCCCTTGCTCTACAGCCCTTCCTAGCAGCGATGTTGCTGGGAGACACAGTCAGGAGCAGTCAGATACTTGCTTCTGTTCTCTGGACAAAGCTGGGATGTGCCTTTAACATATTGAAGAGGAAGGCATGTGGCATGTTCAGAAGTTGGCTTGGTCTTCAAGGAGTTATTGTTATTTTACACCAGCCAAATAACTCAATTTCACAAGTTGCAGACACACAAAAAAGTTGTTTCTGTGTATATGTTTAATTCCTTTAGAATAAAGTAGATACATGCTAATGTAATAAAATTGCCTTTAGTCATTTAAAAAGCCTAACCTGGACTCAAGTGATCAATGCCTATAAACATAATGAATAACAAAGCTAGCATTTCTATATTATAAATCAGTGTCATTTATGGCTTATTAATCAGGTATTGTTGTCCAGCAAAAATAAAAAACCTGACAGACATTCGGAGAATTAAATTATCTTCATACCTGCAAGTGATGAAAGCTATTTTTGTGAAGACTTCTGGAGTTTGCTGCCTATAATTGTGACACATAACCCAAAGACTGTATTAAACTCATTATCTTGTTAATTAATTAACATTAATTGTTCTCTTTTGAAGAAAGATCCATTGGGGTGACTAATTGAACAATACTTTAAGTAGAGTATCCCAGGGGAAAAAAAAATTGTGGTTACCTGTTCTCTGTTGGAGTCTAGCTGTCCCTGAGTGTTGCCAATGGCCGGCACTTGGCCTGATTTTGTGCTTTCTCCTTTTAAAGGCTTTGCATTCTGTACCCAGCTTCCTCAACAGTGGAGTCAGCAGAACCTTGGATTAAGAATTTTGTTTGGGAATTACTTGGCAGGGCCTTTTGAACAGTAGTGTCTTAGTGAAGTGCTAGATGTAAGAGCGATTAGATTATCTTCACTGTGTGATTGATATTCAGAGACTTTGAACATCTTACCCCACATTACAGTGTACTGGTCCGTGTTCTTCTTTGCTTTATCTATTCGTGGCCATTGTATTTTCGACTATTGAATTGTTTACTTTTTTCTTATCACTTTGTAGAAATAATTTGAGTCTTAAAGAAGACTGTGACCCTGCTTCTTTCCTCAGATTTGGAAATATTTTCCCCGAATCTGTTTTCCTCAATAGTGTTCCATGTAAATAATCCCCCAAATTATTAGTGGCTTACAACAAGGGTTTCTCTTCATGCTCCCTGTCTGCCAGTCAACCATAATTTAATGGACATCTCTAGACACAGCAGTCTATGATTTAGGTTACTACTGGCCTGAGGGCTGATCTAGGTATTTTCACCCTACATATGTAGCTGCAGAGGGTACCTCACTCTGATGTTTGTAGGAGCCGATTATCTGACATCAAGAGACAGACCAAACCATCTACCCGTGTTTAAGGTCACATCTATTTATTTTCCATTGGTCAGACAAGGCACAAGTGAAGCTGAATTATGAGGGAACAAGGAAGTGTTTCAGACTGTAGTGGAAAGGAAAATGAAATAAATATCTGATGAACAGTAAACCATTCTATCACAGTTTCACACTAGAAATTTATTTCAGAATTTTTTTTTCTTGAGACAGAGTCTCACTTTGTCACTGTGGGTAGAGTGCCGTGGCATCATAGCTCACAGCAACCTCATGATGTCTTAGTCTCAAGTAATCGTTTTGCCTCAGCTTCTTGACTACAGAAACACCCCACTAATATTTCTATTTTTGGTAGAAATAGCTTGTTACTCTTGCTCAGGCTGGTCTCAAACTCCTGAGCTCAAACAATCCACCCACCTCGGCCTCCCAGAGTGTTAGGATTATAGGCATGAGCAACTGCACCCAATTGTTTCAGAATTTTTAAGAATCCATCCACCACAGCTCACTTAGGTTCCAGATTCTGCCTCTTCCCAGCCCACTGGGGGCCTGTGTGGCCTCTGGGGGTGAGCTTCTGTGGGTATGGGAAGGCAGGACTGATGCAGAACAACAGCAACGATACACAAAGTTCTTGGCCTCTACTGTAGCATTTTCAGGCTCCCGAGGAAATGGCGGGCTGCATCAGTGCAGATGGAAGATACAATCAAAGAAGAACAGTAGACATTCAGTAAAGCTAGAACACTGAACCAGAAAATCAAAAATACTGACCCAAGGGGTAAGCCAGAGGGAGACGTATGTGCCACTGACGCTCACAGACCCAGACGTGATTAAACACTGCAGATGAAAGCTCAGCTGGGATTAAAACTGGGCTGCATTACCAGTGCCTTGTCCTCGGCCAATTCATGCCCCTCCAATGGACCTCAGCCTACTGGACAGACGGGGACTGTGAAGGCAAAAGAAACTGAAAAGCCTTTGCAAACCAGTGTCGCTCTGATCTCATCACAAAGTTTCCTAATCCAGAAGAAAGTTTCTTTCTGGGACTGATCAGCCAGCTAGGTCTTGAACATAAACCAGATAGCAAAACACTCCTTGATTAGGGACAAAAATTCAAATATCTTCCTATAAACCTCTGCAATTGATTTTTACCGCATGACGTGTGCTCACAAGTCCCTAGAGTTTGTCAAGGACATGTCGGTTTGCCTGAGTGGATGGTATTAGCCCTTGAGGTCATAGGTCTTACCTCCTCACTGAAGTCACCTTTGTACACAAGACTAGGGCCTGTGGGAGGACACATGAAGGGTGAGAAGGCTTTTCCTGGGAATGCTATATTAATGTAAAACAAACGTTAAATAAATACATTGTTATTGTATATGGACATATTTGCTGTACAATATTTGTGTCATTTTACTCCAACACTGAAAGTATTTTTCTTGTAGGTATTTTTTATTGTTCTTCTTGTTCTTTAGGTTACATCTCTTGATGAAAAAACTGTGGTTGGCAAGATTACCAAGAAGTGGTCTGAGATGTTCAGAGAGGCATTTACAGATGCTGACAACTTCGCAGTACAATTTCCCAGAGACCTTGATGTTAAAATGAAAGCTGTGTTGCTTGGTGCTTGTTTTCTTGTTGTAAGTCTATTTTTACTAGCCTTGGTTACAGATGGCTTCTCAAATATCATTCTGAAATATCAGAAGATTGTCCATTTTGAGATTATGTCCTAAAGGTTACAGGTTTTATATAAGGATGTACAGCTCAATCCCTAGCTCTAAATTATATTTGGTCCTGACGCTCTGGACTCACAGGTAACTAGTTCCCTTATGAAGAGCCTATGTACTTTCAAATGACAGGAGAAAGACTTTATCTGTTAAGGAGAAGCCCTGGTGTAGAGGACTTTTATTAAAAAGAAAATCAAACATCATGCATAAGGGAAGAATTTCAATCTAGGTTTACATGGAACAAAACTCAGCAAAACACAGAGATTTCATCCTGGCTCATTATTAAATTAAATTCTGTAATATAGAAATATAAAATATAATAAAACATGCCTGCAATCCAATCTTTAGCAATTTCTAGGAAATACATGAGATAAAGCGGTGATTCCTAACTTGACTTCCCACTAGCATCGTCTAGGGAATTTTTAAATCCTCAAATACCAGGCTGTCCCCTAGTTGAGTTAAAGAAGAAGCTCAGACTCAGAGGTTTGTGCAGTGCCCAGGGTGATTTCAACGTGAATGCAAAGGTGAGGATTATGGGGACAGAGGAAGGGTGTTTGACCCTACCTGCACAAATGAAACACTTGAGTAATTTTTCCAACTCCCCGTGTCCAGGTTGCACCCAAAGCAATTAAAACTAAATCTGAGGTGCAACCCAGGTGTCTAGTTCTTTCAAGCTCCCAGGTAATTCCAGTGTGATGCCATTCCCTTTTTCTGTTTTTGCTTTGTTGCCTGTGCTTTGGCGATCATATCTAAGAAATCATTTCCTAGACGAGAGTCACAGAGATTTCTGTCTATATTTTCTTTTAGTAGTTTTATAGTTTCAGGTCTTACATTTAAGTCTTTAGGCCATTTGTATTGATTTTTATATATGATGATACACAGGCAATTAAATTCCATCTTCTAAACGTGGATTTTCAGGTTTTACACCATTCATTAAAGAGACTGTCCTTTCCCCATTATGTGATATTAGTACTTTTGTTAAAAATCAATTGTCTGAAAATGTGTGGGTTTATTTCTGGGCTTTCTATCCTGTTCTACTGGTCACTCTATGTGTATTTGCACCAATACCAAGCTGTTTTGGTGTATTCGTAGTGTACTTTGAAACCAGGTCGTGTGATGTGTGACGCCTCTTCTGTTAAGTTTTTCCTGCTCAAGTTTGCTTTGTCTATGCTGGGTCTTCTGTGATTACTCACAACTTTTAGGATGGGTTTTTCTATTTCCGTGGAAAATGTTGTCAGAATTTTGATGGGGATT